>VYZW01017483.1:41887-107144 GCA_013401315.1 Balaeniceps rex
AGATATAGAACAAAAAACCGCCGGTGGGGGGGGGGGGGGGGACCCTCATGGCCACTTGTCCATCACCTCTTTGGCCTGAGACTAGAGAAAGGACAAGTGAAACGAATGGGGTCACAGCTTAGCACATATCACAGAACCACCTAATGGGGAAAAAACCTGCCTCTCTCAGTTTCGAATGACTCAAAGAGCAATTGTTCCACTACTTCAGCTTTTTGGCTGCATGTCCCCTTAGAACAGAGCGCAGTGAGCGTTTTATCTCATCTCCATTTTCTAAATCTAGGTCACCTCAATCCATGGCTGTGCTGCTAGTGATAGATACCTCTATGATTTGCCACAGCCCTGGCTTCAAGTAAGTCAGCAGCAACCTAGGAAATCCTGAATGGCAGGCCATGTCTGACGACGAAATGGAGAGGGCTTCTTATAACCCAGTCTCTGCACAGTCACGGAAGGAGACTGATCACATACCTTCGGTGGTGGGTCACTTCAGGAGAAAAGCCTTTGGGCCCACAATCAAAAGCCAAGAAAAAGCACCTCCTCAGCTGCTGGACACAGCAACAGGAGAATGCATCGTTCAGTATCACCATGCTATTCCAGGATGGCTACAAAACTTGCCTCTGGTAACGGGAAACAGGGATGGAACAGACTGAGAAAGTGGTTCACACGCTGTTGCCAAACTTTCTGGAGATATCCTGATGTCTCTCTTTGAGATACTTGCAGATCTAAGACCAGCATAATTACAGTACAAAAAAAAAGAAATCTGAAACCAGCCCTCGCAGTTCAAGAAACGTCGTCTTTTCCCTTTCCTTGCTCGTGTGGGATCGTCCCTTAAAAAGGCCTACAGGATGAACATGTAGGAGACGGTCTCGTTTGTCACAGCAACGTCTATTGCCGCAAACTGGAAGAGGAAGAAGTGCTTCAGACCTGCTTTAGATTAGGAAGAGAGGAGAAATAAAAAGAGCATCTGACACCAAAATAAAACTATTTTGGTCACTGCCATCTCCCTTATTCTAAATGAAGCAATTGTGGGCTACGTTTGTTTTGCATTCATAATTAGCAGACAGAACAGATGGCAAAGGCGTCACTTAAAGCCACACGTCCGACAAAATAACCCAGGCTGCCAGTGCAATTTTTCACTAGGAACAAGGAATACTTTCCCCTCTTCTTCCCATTGAAATGGATCCCAAAGAAATGAGGCCAGCAAATGTTTGCATCAAGTAGGGGATTCACCGCAAAAAGGAATCCATTGTGTTTTGGAGTGTGTTGATTACTGGCTGAGTGAGGAAGAAAAGGGCAATAGCAAATGGATTGCTAAGAGAACAAAAAATAGGAATGGAAACTAGGAATACATTGCCAGCAATATAACAAGGGGCTCAAATAAACATATACTCTCTCCTCCCTTTAGCCTTGTGGTTCAGGCATAGGCTGGAACTCAGGACATCTGTGTTTCATTTAAAAGACAGCTGAACAGGAGAATCTTTATCAGTGAAGGTATCTGTTGTCCCACACCCATACCTGACTCCTCCTGTATTAAATGTGCTTACCCTCTCAATACCTATCTGAGTTTAAGGATACTGGAAAACTCCCCGACAAACAAGCAAGGCACAAAGTTTAATGCATCACCCACTGCATGCGGACAGTTCATAACCACGGCCGGGAAAGACTATTTCACTAGAAATCTGCAGCGTAAAACGCGCGTGTGGCACTTCCATCCTATTTCCTCTGCCAGAAGCACAGGCAAGGAATGAGATAAAAAAAAAAACAAACCACACACTACTTGCTGAAAATATTGAAGCGCTGTTCCTTGGTCTGTTGGATAGTACTGCACTGTGTTTGGCTTGTGACACCCAGAATACAGGTATGTGAACATCTCAGAGGAAGAACTTCTCTGGGGAATCTCTCCTGACAGCCTCTCTTGTGTGACAAAGTCCCTCTGCTAAGTTCTTAAGCTCCTACAAAGCCCCAACAATTTAATCACAGTGAATGTCCCTGCTTGTTGGAAAGAAAAAGGAGAGACAGATACTAATATAGTTTCGTTCCTTTTATAGCCTTGTGAGGTCCTCCGACAGCCTTGCTGATGGACTACAAGAGGATTTTGGCATACTGTTCCCTGAGCGCTATGGATAAGCTGTTCCTAGCATGCATGACTGAGCAGTATCAGGGCACAGACTGATGGGCAATATAATAAACATCATGAGCCTTGCCTCACTCATATTGCAAATGTGCTAGTAATCGTGAGCTTCCATAGCTATTGCAGTCTCGAAACCTCCTCTCTGATACTATTAAGATGCTAATAATTGAGTCATGTCCAGCTATTGCAGCCACAGGCCTCCTTGCTCAGATACTGCAAATGTGCTAATAACCATGTGCCTCAATAGCTACTGCAGCGTAGACCTCTGCTCTCCCTGATGCTGTAAATACACGAATAATAATGATGCTCAGTGCTACTGTAGCCTGCTCAGCTGATCCTCAGCAAAAGAACAACGCCTAGAGGAAGAGCATAGATCTCTAGGAAAGAGCACAGGCTTAGGGAAAAGGATAGGTGCCTAGGAAAGAGCGTAGACCTAGAGAAAGGGAATAGGTCCCTACAAGAGAGTTAAGTCCTTAGGAAAACATGTAGACCCAGGACAGACCTCAGCAGGACCCACAGCTACTGTTTCCACCTCTTCTGCCCAGTCAAAGACCCTTCCAAAAAAGAAAAGCCTCTCTGGGGAGGAATACATTGACTAAGCCCCATCTATCTGCCGGGTGTCTCCATTGGGAGCGGGACGGACAGGCTGCCGTAACACTCATCCCTTCAGCGAGGCTCACGGCATCCCGGTGATGCTTTGAGCAAACCCCTTAGCGGTTCTCCCTCAGGCCTTTCCTTCCCCGATTAACCTCCCCTTCCCCCCAGAAGCATGCCTCAAATCGCTGTGAATTAGAAACATCCAAATAACGTCAGCGCAGAGGCACCGGTATTCGTGCAACAGGACTAATGCACGCTAACAGAGATCATTCTTCCTACAAGGCAGCACAGTAACTTTCCTGGGCAATCGCAGTGGAAAATCTCTCCCAATCATTGCTGCTCCACTCACTATCTACTGGCGTAGGACGGGGCTCAGAAGTTTCAGCAAGTTCCACAATATTTTCATATACAGTATTAAGAACGTTCAACTTTAAACAGAGAAAGCACAGTCACAGAATTTTATGGTTGAAAGGACTTAATACAAAGCAGCTATATTAATGCAAGATACAGTTAATTCATCTTCCTAAACCAGATGGTTCTAACATTTTTGGACACCTTGTTCCTATTTCCTCTCTGTTGTATAGTGGAGACTTAACTTTGTTTTTACTTCTTTCCGCAGTTATCTGAACATTCATGAGCAGAGAGCATTGTGCAAGAAACAGGCTCATCCAAAACATCAGTGTGACTTCCCCTCAGCTTCAGCCTCAAATGACATTTGCTTTTTGTTACCTCCGCTAGCTCTAAGCCGCAAAATCTCCCCACTTTTGCCAGCTGCTCAATAGCTCAAGAGAAGGACCCCTATACGCTAAGCCATCAGGGGACACAGCCCAGGAGCATAGCTTGATACCCTCCAAATTTAGAGCTGGACATTGGTCCACTGGCATAACTTCTAAACATTCAGCAACTGCCCTAAATTAGGAAACTGCTCCACAAACACTCCTAGAGCTGTTTTGCATCTACTGGGAATTCCCTTTAGATTTTTAAGAGAGGAAATAGCTACTACCAGTATACTGCCCTCACCATTTCCGCGGCTTGCAAAGAAGCCCATGAAAACTTCACGGGGGCTACAACTCTCGCAGGCAAAATTCACACTGCGAGAAATCTGCCCCAAAGGTCTCAGGCTTATTCCACAAAATGACTCAGATTCCTTACACAGAAATCTGGGGATCTGAGGTGCCCAAGGGAGGGATTCTCAAAATATCAGACTCAAGTCTTAGCTACCCAGTTTGCTGCCATCGCATAAAATGCAGTGACCATGGCCAATTACATGCAAAGCCCTGAAAGTAGATCACACCATCCTCCATTTCTGCAGAAGACCAGTGGTGGAAAGACTGAGGAAATAGAGAAGACCGTGTCACCCGCCTAGGCTCTCCAAACTTTAGAGGTCAGTGCCTTAACCAGGCAGCTGTCAGATGCTTTCTAGTGTCAGGAGTCACTGCACTTACTGCTAAAGTTGTGGAAAAAAGATGGAAAGCTTCTGTGCACTGAAAGATGGAGCACAGCCCCCTGATGTGCTGCCTGCGGCACTCACCTGGCAAAGGGGAAACCTGGGCTCCGATCCCTGCTTCAAGGACTATGTACACGTTCTGCATTAAATAGTCAGCAGTTAAAATGCACAAACAGCCCTCAAATCTGTAATTGTAACATAAATAGTCACCGAAATAAAACAATTCACTAGTCAAATCATTAGTACAATCACTGGAGGAGGTAGGAAGGTGAATACCCGCCTTAAGACCTTGCCTCTGTCAATACTTAGTTATTCATGCAAGTGGAACAGTGTTAACGTAGGCTGGAGTTTAGCACACATTCCTGCAAGCTGGATGTGGTTCAAATTTCCTAGAGGTAGGGGAGGTAACCGAACCGGGGCGTCCCACATCCGAGGTGACCGCACTAACTCCTGAGACGCTTGATGAAAAGAAGATGCTACCATGACTGCTGCTGCTGCTGCCTACCACCCTTCCTTCACCTTCTCAAATCCAGCCTTTAAAGCTCTGCATTTTGCTTTGTGAAAGCCAAACATACTATGTTAAGCATGAGGAAAAAGTGGTGTGGGGGTAAAAGATTCCCTACAGGGGCAAGGAGGGGATTTTGTCTTTTCTCCCTTAACTCCCTGATTCTGCCACTGATCTCCCTTATTCCTTCCCCCCCTAAAAATAGCCCATTATTCACACAATCCAGGAACAGATTAATCCCACTGAAGTCAAGGGTAGTTATAAGACTTCTGAAAACTTGGTACACTTCTAATTTAGGCGCCAATGAATTCAGCAGATTAACAGGTGTCAACATATTCATGCACAGGGCTTAATAAAAGCAAAAGGCATTTGGGCCCAGAATTCAACACTAGCAGAACAAAGCTGGTACATTATATAAGCACGCACACACGTTATTCATCAGTTCGCAAGCCATATTATCATGCTATCTACACCCGTATGTGTTATTCACTATGTTACACAGTAGGCATATGTGCATTCAATATTTGATCTGCAATAGCGCTTGGGGACATCAATTAGACATGCGTTATGTATTTTAGAACATACATAAGCAGAGAAGTAGAGAGAGATGAATCTCAACGCAAAGAGAGGTATTTCAAATCTCCAAAGGTGAAGCCCTTTACAAACTGATTGACTGGGTCGGTTCATCTTTATGTACAGTGCTCCTGTAAGTCTTAAGCGCTGGCTGTTACGTGGTGTCCTATCATTTCTTCATGGTGGGAATTTTACCTTCTATGTATAATCTCTCTCACTTCCACAGCATTAATTTTTGCCCATAGGCGAGATTCTCAGAAGTGCCATAAAGTATGCAGTTACGTCATTCCTACTGTCTAATCATAGTTTCAAGAGAATGAGGTAACCAATCTCACCACCAATAAATTTATTATCATTGTTCAACCCAATTTTCCTCCTTTCTTTTCACTTATTCAATTAAACCTATTCACATCTATGGTCTTGTATAAACGTTATGCATTTATGGCACTTTGAATAACGATTCCCACCGTGAGAGGCAGCACTGAACTCCACCTTGAAGTCCAAATCTCCTGCTGGAAAGACACTAACTTGAGATAAGATGTCTGCAGCCAGTTACCAGCTCACGGAAGAAGGGACGTGTACCACTACCAGCAGTGCAGAGGCTCCTGGTAACTTCTGCAGAGCTACAGAAGACACCTTCGGGGCATAGGTCAGGTAGGAGGTCAGGGAGGCTGGAAGTCTCCTCGGTGTGCTTTTTTCCACAACTTCTTTCAAAGCTTGGGCAACTAGGCTGAGATACCTTAAAAATGCCTGAGCAATTCTCACAGTCTCTTGAAAATCAAGCTTTTTATTGATTTTTGCATTTCCAAGCATGCTGGAAAGCCTCAAAACTGTGTATTACCAGTCACTTCTGACAATGAGACTGTGATATTGCTTGGGGCTTGCAAAATACAGATAAACACTATCCCAACATTAAGACATACTTTCTGATAACAAGTTTCAGGTTCCTTTGGCTTTCTTTCATCCTGTTACTATAAATTCTTGCCCAAATATCTCAGGAGGGCAGAACTCAAATCCATTTAGGTGTACCCATGCAGTAATAAAATAATAATTAATAGTTACTTAGATAAAGGCTTTCCATCTTAGGGCAGAGGAAAGTATTAGTTAATTAATCATCAAGTTGGCATTAACTTATCTTTTGGCACCTACAATAAAATGTAAATCTAAAACAAGCAGTAAGGGGGGAACAAAGAAATAAGAAGCCAACAATAGTTTTGGAAATGGATGACAAAATCCAAATGTTCTGCCTCACTGCTGCTAAATTAAGCGCAGCGTTATCAGTGCAAAGATTAAAAAAAGAGAGATTTTCCTCTGAACCTTAAGTCACACTTCTTAGCTGCACAGGACATGACAGCAGTAGTGAAGACAAGAGAATTCACTCACCCTGAAAATGAGTGGAAATAAAAAAGGATCTGTTCAGTTCTTGATTTCCCCAAACACAGTTCTATAGAGTAGAAAAAGAAAGAAGGACGTTAGTTTATTGTACGCAGCAGATGAAGAAGTGATCCTTCACACTCCTTCCCTTCCTAAGCACCATCCAACCCACCTTTGCCTTGCTCTCCTTCAGCTGTCTTCCCCTGCAGGGCACAAGGCAGGGGATTATAGCCAACCTGCCCTTTTTTATACTGCTAAGTGGAAAGGGCTCTAGCGAGATCCCAGCTTTAGCTGAATACTGTTCTGGGAATTATTTTGGTGTAAAAAGGATGAGAAAAATTGTTTTCCCACCTTCCATCAGAGGCTCTCAGCTGCTGAACAAAGATGAAAGATCCTCACATGGAATTGACTTTTCTCTAATTGATTTTAGCTTCCTTTTGAGTAAAACTCACTCTTTCAGAGAGAGGTCAGTTCCAGAAACACATGCATAACGTTCAATATAGGCATCAGTTTGAGTAGTAAGGGATGCACAATTCTCCCATGATTACCTACAGCCAAACCGCACCTTCCCTGCCTCTTGCGCTCTATGCATAATGAAAAGTCAGTTTGGTTCGTGTTTGTTCTGTTACGATTTTCTGGGATTTTTGCAGAAGGAAAAGAGGTCTCTCAGCATCTCTGTCCATATGATACAGCAATGACAGCACAGAAGAGGCCAAAAGGGACAGTACACTCTTCCAAACTCCTTGAAAAATCATTTATTCTCCTAATTAACATTAAAGGGTGGGAAACCTAGGCCTTAATTTTTAAGCTGTTCCAGGGCTTTCCTATTGTTTGCTATTGCTGCTGATTTTTCATAGTATTACTGATTATTACTACTACACCAGACCATAAACTGGCACACTCAAGTCCAACGGATCCAAAGCCCATCCAAGCCAAAATGCCTCTGCCACAGACTTTCTCCAAGATCTTGGGCAAGCCATGTACTCTTCTGGTACATCAGTTCGCCAGCTATTAAGGTAAGGCAGAAATCACCGCTCTAGCTTGTGGTGATGCAGTGCTGTGGGGTGCTTGACTACTATGGATCTGGAAGTTATCTAGGCATGAAGATGGAGAGATATGCTTTGATGCTCTTGGGCTCAAAAGACAGATCTGCTGTAATGTGTTTTGGATTAGATAGTTAATCCTAGTCTTTGCCATCGAGCCATTCTTGGTAAAATCACTTAATCAACCTGTATCACCATGTATTTCTCGGATAAACCTGATGATACATTCCCCTCAGAAGAAAAATGTTGAAAACAATTAATGCTTTGCAAAATACTGCTAAAAAGAGAAATATTACATCTGGCACTTCTACCCCAAATCCAGATGAGTACGAGCAAGGGGAATGATCATACACATTTCTTCCAAAACTACAATTAACAAACATTCAGTTTGGTTCCATGTCAAATGTTTTGCAACCACCTCTGGGTGTTTATTTGATCAAAGTAACTGTGCTCCTTCCTGCCCAGGCACAGGCAAATCACTGCCTGGTAAAGAAGACCATAGGGTGGATGTGCACTTTGCTCCTCCAGAAAGCTATTTTATTACCAAACCAACTGTGAATAAGGAAAGGTAGAAAGACAGCCTTAAACTATCTTTGCTCCTGCCTTTAACTCCAGATATCCTAAACTGCATTTACCTACAATGACCTCCCAGGAGTCCTATTATCATCCAAGACTCTCTAGAGCCTATAAACCCCATGCTGCCAGAAGGCATGAAGGCACCTGATACAGGGCAGCTCCAGCAGCTGTGCGACACCTGGGGAAATCGTGGTATTCCACAAAGCTAGGTTCAATAAGCAAAAATTCATGTATTTCTAATCAGAAGGGCTACGTAGGCACAGCATATAGCCCACAGCTTCTCAGAGAGCCCCTACAACCCCATCCAAAGGAAAACTTATTGCTTCCGTACATCCATATACTACCCATAATACTCTCTTTCCTTCTGTTTCCCTTTTGCCACCAAAATGATATGGAATCCAGCAATTCAGCATGTTCTGATCAAATGCACAAAATGCACCAAGACCCGGTCTTAGCTGCATCAAAGTCCGTTCAGAAGCTGCGTTTTTTCCCCCAACTTGTCCAGCCACAGTGACTCACAAATCCACAGTAAGGAGAGGTAAAATGTTTCTGGATCTCTAAAGAGAGAGAGGATGCAGTTTTCGGTGTCGGGTTTTTTTTTTTCCACTGAATCTTGCATTCATTAATTTTATTTCAAGAATGAAGTCAGATTTTTTTTTTTAATGTGGCTGCTTATTTGATGAGTGAAGCATTAGATTTGTGAGTTGTTCTGCAAGCCAAAACATGCTCCCTTTCATTCATAACACTGAGCTGCTCTGCGTTAAACAGCCGATTATCATGAATGAAGTGGGTGTAACTTCCTTGAAATCCTCCAAAGACCTGTCAAAGCAGAGCTACTGCAGCTCAGTTTTCTCCTTGAAGCGTACAGATCATTGGTTTAATTGTTCCACACTGATCTTGAAATATGCTTTCTTGGTTCAAAGCACTAGGCGGTATCATTTTTTGACGAGGAAAGGGGAAGGGTGGAGAATGGTGCCTCAGGATAAGAGAGAAAAGTGGGTATGTGTCTCAACCATCAAATTTAGATTTTCTTTTGGAATCTAAACTGAGCTTCATCCATTTAAAAGTGTGTCAGACAAAACCTTACAAATCAAAGCCCTGGCCTGTTTTGCATGGATAATCAAGAGCCTCTGGCTCTTTTTGTAAGAGGAAATGTTTAACCCTAAAGAGAAGAGGACTGATCTTACGGTTAAAGTGCTGGCCAGTGACTTAGAAAATTTAAATTTGACTCCAGGTCTGCCATCCTCCATCCCATTTCAAACCTTTTGGTGTTGCCCTAGCGTTATCACTTTTACAAAGGAACGTGCTGATATTTGCAAACTGTGATGGTCTTTGAGCCTCGAGACTGCAAGACTGCACATACACTAATAAATAAATATACTCCAGTCTGTGACTATGAACTTGTTTAATATAAAGATCTTTCCAAGGATGGCCGTTATCTTTAACAAAAAGACCTGCAGCATCTCAGCTGTTCATCTTATCACACTTTAGGACACCAATGGATGGATCTTGGCCAGTAATAAATTGTGATAGCGCCATCGACTTTGGCGGACCCACTAAATATCTGATCCACGTCTGATCTCTTGCCTAACATTTTTAAAGCCTGGCAAGCTAGAGATGGCTACAGGAAACTCAGTAAGGAAAAACAAAAACATGAGTACTAACACACTTCCAAGGGTTAGTCTCAGGAAACGCTGGGGAATGTGGCACCAGTGAAAACTATTAAAATTTTTGTATTTCAGCTCAGATTTCCTGCTAAATGTCATTATATCACCCACAACGAAAACAACAACAACAAATCTTGATGGTAGTTTCATGACAACAGTTTTTACACATCTCGTAACAGCTATAACACTAACAAAGGCTGGCGCTTTTGGGGGAAAAAAAAAAAAAATTTGTCCAGCATTTTGGAAATGGCAAAACTAGTAACACATTGCAGCCAGCTCCAGAGACAGCGCTGCTTCCTACCTGCTCCCAGTTCCTTTATCACCTCCCTGCAATGAGGTGGTGCCCAGCTGGGAGCATTCACATTTGACTGGAGACCGTACTCGACCGAAATGCTGTCCCCTCTCCTTAAGGCTCCAGCGCATAAGCTAAAGGTGCTCACGGCAGGGCAGGTCCTCTACCAGCTCCATCTTGTAAAAATCCACATCTCTTCCTTGCTTATCAGCACACGAAAATCAGAAGACCATGTCCTGAGGGATTATTCTGCTCCCATTAAAGTAAGCGAGAATTTCGACACTGGTTAAAAAAGCAGCAAGAGCTGGCTGACACACAAGCAGGTCTGACAGGTTGCATTTTCATTCTCATTACTATTACGGGCATGAGGATTCATTTCTATTTATCTTTAGCTGGCACTCGGTCCTGGATTTAAACTGCATCTGTGGTTGCATTGCTGTGAAATGTATCACTGCGTATGACTCACGCTGCAAAGGACACATTTGTAAACTGACCCACCATTGACAAAAATCCTCTCTTTCTTCATTTGTAGGAGGCAAGATGAGGCATAGGTTCCTTGTCTGATTCATTTCCTGAGGAAATTTTTACTCTATGCATCTTTTTCAGTCCTTACTCAGTCAGAGAGTAGTGAAGTGATTAATACAAAATCCATGCTTGACACAGAGTGGAAGGAGGATTCAAATTCTTTTAAAATCAGCGCTTAATTAATTGCTTAGAAAAACAACCCATTGCCAAAAACGCGTGGGGTTGTTTTTTGGCTTTTTTTCTTTCCTTTTTTTTTTTTTTTTTTTTTTGTTCCAGTTGAGAAAGCTTTTTCAGTTGAGCAACTAATTACAGGCAACGGCACACAGCAAAATGCACGAAGGACAAATCTGGCACCTTTTGAAATCAGCCCCTCGGAAGGAAGAATTAGCAACCTGGACAGAGCTCCAGGCAACTCCAGCTCTCCTGCGTCTGGTGCTCGATCTAATTCACTGACAGCCAGCTCTGGTCCTTTCTCACCACACTGCAGAAAATCCTAGGAGAGCTGGATATCTAACACCTCTGACACAGACAGACAATGATCAGAAAATTCAAATTGCCAGAAATAAAAGCTAACACAAAGAGAGCTCTGAGGAAACTGCAGTAAGTTTCTTGACCATTTTTATCTACCTGATTATTCATATCAAGACAGTACTAACCAAGTCCAGATCGGGATGGGGTTGGGAACAATCCCCGGGGCTTGGAAGGCTGTTCAGAACTTGGCACTCAGGATCAGGCTCATTTCTCCGTCCTGTTAGGGTGGACAACGTTAGGCTACAGAATTAGGGAGAAAAATGAGTGTGTCCTTTCCCTTCATGTCTTCTCCCTCTCTCCCTCTCTCTCTCCACATTCTTCTCCTCTTGTCTTTTTCACTGCGAGCACTGAATGATGGGATTTTTGACATCAGAGGAAAGTCATCCTTTCTCCACTCCCCCAGCTCCTGTCCGCTTCCTCCTTATACACGCCTGTTCGTTTGCATACTATATCCCCGCTCAAAGAACGGGATCAGCTGATCCGACCACAGCTCCATCTCACTAAGCATCCTAAATCCTGCCCAAAGTAGACCAGACTGACTGGTTCATTCACCCTGGCAGCCTGCTACCAGCAAGCCTTTAAAGTACATTTTGTAACTGCTACATAGCTGGCACCGACCATAGCAAAGTCATTGTTTAGCCAAGGTAAAGCGACCTCTATTTACTCAGACAACTCAGCTGCCTACAGGGAATAACTGGATTGGAGAAAAGTGAAAATTTGCTGGGAAAGTTTCACTTTGGCTGGGCTGACGCTGACTACAATAAGCTAAATGTTTGGTCAGTTCATGCCCTTTCTCCTGTAGTTTCTCCAGCCCTTTGATTTATTATCTGCGACTAGACAGCAAATGACCCCATCCAATTTCAGCGAGTCTGTGGTTAAGCCAAAGACAGAAGAGAGACTTGTTCAACTAAGTATATTTTCTGATCTCCAATAAATACCCCCTTGATTATCATAAGCTGCCAGGCACCTGCCAGTTGTTTATTCATGCATTAAAGAACAGCATTAACTGATTCAGGTCTTTTTCTACACGCAGCTTCTCATTTTCCCCCTTAAATAACTCCAGGCATCAGTGCAGGAGCTCAAGTTAATTCCAGCTGCACTTTAGGGGATGATGACCGGGACTGCGCGCAGGGTCAGGATAACGGCCGGTGCGAGCTGAGCACCACCCCAGGAACCGTGTATGTGGTGACTCAGGCATGACTCTGAGTCACGGTGCTTCTCCTGCTTCCTCCTTTCTCCAGGGGGTGGAGGTAGGAATTTCCTGCTGGCCCGTCCTTGTAAATCACAATGTCCTGTTGCAGCAACGCCGCTGGGAGGGTCCGCGAGTGGGAGAACTGGAGCCGCTGCCCAGTCCACCTGCTCTGGAGAAGGAGGGATGGGGCACGCTGCCCCACTCAGGCATGTACACTGGGAAGACGGCAGAGATACCACAGCAGGACCCTGGGTGGGTCCTTGATCCACACCGTAGTTCAATTTGCAGAATAGTCCTGACACCTTCAGATACCTCACAACTTGACTGAAACTGCATACTATCCATCCAGCAACCCAAGAACCCAACTGTCCTCTTACAAACACAAGAATTACCCTGACATAACCCAGGTAATTTCTCTGCCTTTCTTCAAGACAGCACCACAAGTGAGAAGAGAATCAAGTCCTAAATCATAGAATCATTTGGTTGGAAAAGACCTTTAAGATCGAGTCCAAATGTCTGCATGGCATCCCCTATACCTATGAATTTGAAGGTGAAAGCCAAGATATTTGGTGGAGGTTCTGGGACAAATCCAACCATTAAATGCCACCCTATGAAAGTCTTCCCAGCTGCCCTTCAAGAAAGTTGAACTTAATTACAGTTGCGGCTGGAAGGATGTCACTATCACAGAAGAACTCAAAACCATGGATGAGCTGTGGCACGATAACCCTGAGAAAAGCCAACGTATAACTGTGAGAAAACGGGCCATGCATAATTAGGAAGGGAAGGAAACACATTAGCCTTGTCAAGAGTGCCTTCCAGAACAGATCTAACCTATTCACTGGTGAAAATCAGTGTTTGGAGTAAGAAACCGAGTGGTGGAAAGGAAAAGAGGGATGCTGGCAGAGATGGTACTAAGCAGAATTCCTGGTTGTACTCCAGGGATGGTGAGACAGGACCAAGTTTAACTTGCACCAAATACATGTACAGGAGGAAAAACGAGCTCAGTACACCACGGCAGTCATTCCTTCAGACGCTACACGAAGAACAGGACTGACAGACAGCACTGATTTACTCCACAGGCTCACCTGATACACAGCCATGTTGCACAGTGCTTAATCACTTTACTTAGCGTAACTGTTAAGTACCACACAGTGACAAATAATATGACACAATAACATTAATAGCACCTACCACAATAGGATTACACCCCTTCAACTATGCTGGTACAGTTACATGACTTGCCACCAAGTGTAGACACAGTGGGTGAGACTTTTCAACCTCTCTCGATATGTTTTCAATCATGCACCTTTACATCGGTTTAATTTCATCCCTTCTAGGGCTAACTTTGCTTTAGCTATTGCAGGGAAAAATATCACAGCGTTCAGCCAATGGAGACACAATGGCGCATGCACGCGGGGAGATCACCACTTCAGACCAGGACTGTTAAAAGCATTTTATGACAATGATACTGGAGGGGGAGTTCGTGGATAGTCAAACCTGAATGGATTTTGGCACATTCTTTAAGAAGTATGGCTTTTGAGAGAGATCAAATGGTTCCAATCTGACTTTCACATCCTATCTGGAAGATGACAGCTCTTGGAGCATCTTTTGGAGCATATCATATCTGGGCATCAAAGACTTCTACAAAAAATTTTCACAAGAGGTCTTCTGTCTACAGAGAAAGGTATAACCAAATGCAATGACAAGGAAACTAAAGCTAAGCAGTTTTTGACCAAAAAGAAGTCACTCGTTTTTAACAGCCAAAGGCAATTAACCCCTGGAAGCGCTTCTGAAGGACAGTGGGTGGTTTTCCATCACTCAACGTTTTAAAATCAAGGATAGACATTTTTTATCTAGACAGATGCAGTGCAGACAGGGAAGTCTTATGGCCAGCATTACACAGAAGGTCAGAGCAGAGTCTGATGAGGATCCTGGCTGCCTCCGTAACCTACCCAGCCATTCACCTACTGACTCCCCAGCACTGTTCTTGCAGTACATAGCCTTGTTGTTCACAGTCAGTCTGTTTCCCCACGGATGACCAGAACTGACCCTGCTTAGATTACAAAAGTTAAAGGGTTCAGAAGTGAGGAAAACAGGAAATCCAAACAGTGAAAATCTCAGCAATAACGTTTCCTAACAAAGACCTTCAGATCTCACTCTCGGCCAACAGCTGTCTTCATGACGTCCAAAAAGGACGATGTTTAGCGTGGTGAAGACTGTCTTTCTGCCATTTATTTTTACCCTGTTTATTTTTCTATACTGTGACATTTTCCTCCTTGTTAAAATCTTGGTCATAAACGAGGGCGTTAATCCAGACCTAAGAAAACATACACAAACGCACGTACTCCATATGCTTCAATGACATGCAATTCTCCCTACAGAAAACCAAACCAATACCTGTGCACCACTTAAATTCCCCTTCGGGCCACAAAATGGGATTGAATGCTGCAGAGCCTTTTTATTTCCAGAGAACTGAAATTAGATGACCTGTAGCTTAATTTATTGCACCACAAAGCCTGGGACTGCAAAGCAACTCAAAACATTATCCTGTGGGGAAGCGTGAGCAAAAGTTGAAGAGTGAGGAAAGCTTAATTTTGAAGAAAAATATCATGTTTGTTTGCTTTACTGTTTCTGCATTTTAAGCCTTACCCAAATTTCCTGACCTAATATCACAGACATGCAAATCACAAGTATGGCTGTGATATTTATGTGAGCTCTGTGGGCCAAATCTGTGGGTGGCATAAATTGGTGTAGCTCCTTTGCCATTGGGTCATAAGTGAAGACCTTGTCCTAGGTCTTTATAGAGAGTATTACGGAAATTTAAGGAGGTTGAAGAGGTATTTTAAGGTCTGGTTGTTTCGCATTCAAATTTTAAATTTCATCCACTTTTTTTAGGTAAAATTTGACTTTTCTCCCTGGCAGCGCAGGCAGGGCAGGTTTTTGCCATCACACTGCCATCTAGTGATGCGAGTTTGCAAGGCAAAATAGCTGGCAAAAGATGGCTGACCAACAGCAAGTGCCTGAGTCAAGTCCTGAAAGGAGGGTCCAGAATTAAATTCCATTCAATTAAACAAAAAGAATTGCAAAAGGCACACCCAGTGGTGGCCCTCTACCATTTACGAGAAAGATAAGCATTATGGTACATAAGATAACAAAATGCTTCCAATAGAAGGGGGTGCACAGAAGCTCATCCATTATCCAGCCGTTATCCATGGTAGGGGACATTCAGGACATGCAAATTTGCAAGTACAAGTCTCAAAGTCCAGCTGCTCCGCTGATACAAGCTGCTATCGCTCTATCAATTTATAACTGCCAAGCTTACGTTCAAGCAAAGCCTGCACAGTTTTTCACAAGAATGACGCTCTTGCAAGTGCTTGAACGCCTTTGGCCATGTTTCTTCCAGCTTTACTGGATATGTTCCTCAGCATAACGCCCTCCTGCATTCATCTCAGTTGTATCAGACCATCGGGGCCAAATTTATTCTCTTTGTAATTGATTTCAGTGGTTTCCACCATGGACCATTTTGATAGTCTCTATCCACAGCCACTACTATGGTCAATCAGCATCCAAAAAGGATTTACTAAGCAAGCATATCATACCGCTTACAGAAAATCCTCCTTAGAGCCATCCTCAAGGACTGGACAGCACAGTTAAGGCTTAACATATGAACCTGAAATGAACTGACCTTTATGAGTTAAAATCCCAGTCCTAATGTTTTACTCATCTTGAGGATATTTGTCCTCAGTGGTATGTGTGTCAGAGGGCGTGAAAGTGAGAGTGTCTTGAGGTTAACAATTGTTCATACTCATAGTGGATGAATCATATGATAACACCACAGCAACATCCTGTATAATTGTCGGGAGCCTCTATTTCTGGCAGAGTGTCCCTAGTCTGTCTCATGAGTAAATGTTATTTGTGCTTTACTATATAAAACCAAAACCAAACAAAATTATACAACGGGACACTATTCTGCAGGCACTAGCCAAAATCACAAGTGCCTAATTGAGCCTTCAGTTATCCACTTCAATGATGAATTGTGTGATGAAGTTAATAGGGCTGAGATGGATATCTCTGTTCTTCATCTGATTAGGACATGAGCAACTCTCCACATGTGAGTAACAATATTTGTGTTTCCTTAGCCACAATTGAACTCAGTGGGACTATCACATACGTAAAGATCTGGGACATCGCTTGCGAGGCAGTGGGTGCTAAGGGAACAAGCATTGTATTGCAGGTCAGAAGATTTATGTTTTCCTTCTGGATGACTACAAGCAAGTCACTCCCCCCTCTTCTCCCTCCCTTTTGTCTCTTCAGACCTACACTCTGCAGGCTTCGCTGCTCTTCGAGCAGCAGAGCTGCACCAAAAGGACACCCAACTCGCTTCACCAACCGAAACACAGACCTACCTGTGGAAAGCAAAACACAACACAGCAGGCAATGCCAGAGCATCACAGCAAGTCACAGATTCAGAGCAAACTCCCTGGGACGCAGTGAAAATACCAAGTAGCTGTACCACCCCTAGCACACGACGGCACCAACCCAGCTTGGATCTCGTGTTGGAGTTTCAAACACACATCGCTACGCCCTAAACACCGCGGCTGCGGCAGCAGGGGCTACACGGATAACATACTCGGCCCCTTTGGGGTGCGTATGTGGCTGCTGTCATGCATTCCTCCGTTGGGAAATGTTTGCTGGAGGCACTCTTGTAACACGCACACTTAGGGCAGAGGCCAGTTCTTGTTTGCGTTCGTAAGGTGATGGCAGGATTTTGGCCCGTGGTTTGTGACTCCAGTTCCGAAGCACTAACGAAACGCAACGCGCTAACAAACATAGCTCATGTTTTAGCTGTAATCACGGAGGCTTCAAGGGAACTGTGGATTGAAACGCCCTGGGAAAAAACAGGCTAATGGTGCAACAACCTTTCTGCGTTGAATAAAACTAGGAAAAACCTTTAAATCCTGTAAAACTATCCATTCAGAAATTTCAGAGCAAATGTTTTATTTCTCATTAGAAATAACTTTTTGCTTTGACATTTACTAGCTTTACTATTATATTTTCATATACTAAAGATAATTCAATATCGACACAGAATCTTTTTAATCCATCTATAGTGAATACATATTATATTTTTGAAAATAGTAAATATTTTAATGAAATGGTAAATCCAGTTCAAAAGTACTTTTTTCTGAAGGAGGAGAGGGACAGGTAGAGAAAAAGCTTCCTCCGGAGAATTTCAAAGTATGGGCTTGTTTCTGAAAATAGCTAAATTTGAAATCCTTTGCAAGAATTATCTTCCGTTTAGCTCGAAAAATAACATACTTCTAAAATGCCACCCGAGTTCACTAAATGATTACCATTACTATTTTTTCATTTTCACTGGAAATGCTTACTTTCGATGTTTTAACCACTACTCGCAGTAGAAATTTACAGGATATTCACACTAATAAGAATGAGATTTTTAAAACAATCTAGGGGATTAGCCACACATTTTCCATTAAAACGAAAAGTACCCTTGACTGCTTTACATTCTCATGAGATTAATTTTAAGAAAGCCTATTTAAAATTAACGTAGAAGTGGGCCAATATTAGAGTGCGGGATCTGAAACCCTTTTCGTTGCAGTGGAAGCAGATGGGAATTTCTACACACGCAGCACCCAAAAGGCGCTGCTCTGGATCCCGAAGAGACTTTAAATTATTTAATTCTGTGTCCAAAAAAAACCCCCCAAAAACCAAAAAAAAAACAAACACCCAAGCAAACTAAAATCAAGCAAGTGAGAACATCAGCAAGAGAAAGCAGAAACAGTTTATGAGGTCATGTTTACTATTTTGGCTTCAGATCTCCGGATCATTCGCTCACATTTCGCTGCTTTCAAATCGCAAGCCTTAATCTGAACCCGGGTCTAAAAGGACCGGCTGGCCTGAGCATTCCGTGCTTACAAAGTAAGAAAAAAATCCCGTCAAATTCAAAAAATATCTTCGCTGCTGCCTCCTCATTTCCTGGCTGCAGCCGAGACCGGAAATAGCTACATTTCCTGAGCAAGGCCGCTCTCCAGGGAACGCCAGCCCGGCCGCAGCGAGCAGCGACGGGATGCTAGGGCTGGACTAAGGCGTCTCAGCGGATTTTAAATCCGAGCTGGAATACCAGCACTGCAGCATTCGTACTCAGCAAGGGACACCTAGGAGGTTAAGGCGACAGGGGAGGGAGGGAAAGTGGGAGGAGACGTGAGTAGCAAAACAAGATGGGAATATAAAAATGTGTTTAAGAAAAAAAAAAGAAATAAATGAGAGAGAAAGACAGAGGAGAGTGTTACCAACAGGCAGAGTCTGTGTTCAGTGAGATCAGATGTAACTCCACAGCCCCCCACATCTTAAAGGACAGTCTCCTTAGCCTGTCCCCTGTATATAGGGTATGTATTCGGTCCCCACCACTTTGAAGCGGGTATTTTCCCGCAAAGCACGGTCACATTCAACACGAAAAGCAATTTATAAAGACAACATGAAGGCTCTGTTTTAGCAGAGTGGGAAGAGATTTAATAGCCCGGAGGGAGGGAGGGGGGAAAGATGGATGAACACAGACCACTTCTGAGAAACTCCGCAAATAGGTGGAGCAATTCACAATCCAATAAACCCCTCAGGGAAAGCCTTATCTTTTCTTCCCGCATTGGAAATCCATTCTTCCTTGGCTCTTTGTGGCTGGCAAGTCTCTAATTATCCAGAGAGGTGTGAAGTCCAAAAAAGTCCATCTACCTTTCAGGTAGTCATCTAAGATTGCTTGGAGAAGCAAACAGTATTTCAGAGTTTTTACCACGTCTTTGCAATGTCTACGGGAAAAGAGTGCTCATGGTTACAGAGGCTGAGACAGCTTGAGTCATACTCAACTTCTAGCCGTAACCATCTAAAAGTTGGGTTTCAATTCTCACCTAATTGTTTAGGTGCTTCATATCACAAATAAAGAGACACAGGCACCTGTGGGAGTAAATCAATCAAGCAGAGGTAAATGATAGACACAAATCAACCCAACCCAAAGCGGATGGAAACGATAGACACTACCAGCTATTCCCCTGAATAGTAGCTTGGTCTGGACAGCTGGATTTTAGATGACTGAACTTTAGTCAAGAGAAATCTCACTCACAGAGGCAGTTTAAGGAAAAATAAATAAAAAAAATATATATATAAGGGCCGAACTCCCACTGCAATTAAATAATAATCTCAAAAAATGGCCATCAGTGACCTAAGGTCACACAATGAGTTTGCAGCTGTGAACCACAAATTTCTGAGAGCCAGTCTAGTAAGAAGGAGGCTTGGACTTGACCTCTGCATCATCCTACAAAGAGGATGTCAGTTGATAAAACTGTGCCGAGTTTAATTGTTGAAAATATCACCTCAACCTGACCAATATGTAACACAATCAGTCTGCTGAGCCTTCACAATTTTTACCCACAAAACATCTTTGCTTTGGTAATTATCAATCACCCTTATGCAGAAAGGTTCCTCCAATTTTTTTAACTGCTCAATCCTTTGAGAGACAGATGAATTTTAATGATTTAGATTATTAACCTAAAGGTTGATCCAGACTGGGAGGAACAGAATAATTTGTTTAATCATTATTATTATTTATAATTATTTAACATAGGGGAGAAAAATATCACCTTAAATGTCATCATGATGCTTTTTAATTGCCTCAGATGAAATTCAGAATAATCATTGCTCTGTAAATGTATACAGATCTAATTTTAAATACCCTAAGATGCTGGATATTTATCTGGAAAGTGCAAAGAATGCATATTCATTACTGTATAGGGAGTTACAAAGACAGAAAAGAATTGATCGACCATTTATTGAAAATTAATTCTTTTCCTAATTCACAGCTGGGCTGTAATTTGACATGAGGCAGAAAAACAAGCTGAGCCAGGTAATTTTTCTTATTCATGCATTCCAGGACTTTAGCATGTGTCTTTTATGAAGAGGTATGTTTTATGCATGCGTAAGAACGTACTTTTGTGTGGCTATAATTTGTAATACACGTTATCTGCATTCAGAATGGTCACACTGAAGGATGCCCAGCATATGGGGAATTTCAGTATATGAGGAATATTGGTACCCAGGCCCATGTGGGGAGTATCAATACACAGGAAGCACGTGAGACTCAACAGTTTCAAAGGATTTGTTGTTGGGTTGGTTTGGGTTTGGGTTTTTTTTGCATTCATGTAGCTACTTCAGGGAGATGCACATGCATGCAAAAAAGTAGGCTGTGGGATGAAGGACAGCTCTGTGGAGGGCCAGCAACTCGAGGGAATGAATAGCATAAAAATGCGATATGGGAAAGGCAGGTGTGGGACTACCTGGGGAGGTTCCAGATCCACGCTTGTACAAACACACCATAATTTAGAGATGATGAGTTACTACCGAATTTAAGTGAAATGGAAACCGTTTGTTTGGGGGGTTTTCCACATTGGAAAGATGGTCTGTTGTAAAAAGCCTCAGAAAACAAACACAAAGAATTAAGCAATCATCTTTTCATGTTTTAAGATAATGGCAAGCTTAGAGCATAAAGACAGCCATGCCAGTAATTCTGACTCCAGCACGGAGCTGATGCTTTGGGAGAAAACACAAGTTTACATTGCACCAGGTCTGGATGCAGGACCATGAAACTGAACTAATTCAGAAATGCTGTAACCAGCTGAGCTAGCAACACAAATTATCGTTTGTATAGAGTTAGAAAAGAACAGTCGTTATTAAATGGTGGTGATGCTGAAGTTTCAGTACTAAGGAGCATTAGATAGAGAGGGAAAAGATTTTAGTGGTTCAGAGAAACAGCTTGATTCCCTCATCAAAATTCTCAGTTGAATACAAACTCCAGCACCTTAGTAGACACAGTCAGTGTCTGATTCACTGGCCCTGATGCTACCCCTTTGAGCCACCCATAAAATCTGGCTCCAGTGTGAGGTGGAACAGCCCTCAAGACCGGGCTCCCAGGTCAAGGAAGAGCTCAAACCATCAAGCAGGGTTCATCGACTGCTGCTTCCACAACAGCCTTGCCACCAGGCTCCAAATGCAGAAACATCACTGGTATCTCCCAGCCCATCCTATTCATTCCTGCAGGTAGCGAGAGTCTGGGATCAGTTTGTAATCTCAGTCCTCCCGCAGCGAGACAGTCCCCAAGGACACACTGTGGTACCTAACGCCACCGTACCCACTGGCTGTAAGGATGCGCTCGATGACAGCATCTCTGCACTTGAAAGAACAGCCTTCCTTCTGACAGGAAACCTTCCACAGTAAATAACAATTAAACCAATAAACAAGAACAGAAAGAAAGAGATATCAAGTCCCCCTGTAAATCAGTAGAGGATCCAATAGCCCAGGGCCAGGTGAGCGGGTAATGGACGTCACTACAGAAAAGCTCCTGGGTTTGCAGGAGTTCCAGTAGGCACCCCACATTTTGCCCTGGTCTGCCTTATTCATGCTTCATTTTCCAAAGCCCTTTGTTTTCTAAGCTGAGTTATATCAAGGCCTCCCCGTTTCCCATCACATACATGTCTCCGTGCCCCTGCTGCTGTTATCAGAGCTGGGGCACAGGCACTCCGAGTGCCTCGTCTCGGGGAAACATTTGCATTTTCATTGGCACAGGTACAGCATTCAGAATTCTTTCAGGCCAGGCCAATTAAAACAAGCTGAAAACTGCTGAGTGAAGCAGTTTCAGCAAGGATCTGCTTACATTCCCCCTCTGAAAAAAGCAGGGGGCCCACTTTCTGTAACTCTCTCCCTCTCTGCACAGCGTGGGTTTTGCTTTTTTTCCCTTTTTCTTTTTTTTCTTTTCTTTTTAAGGTGGAATAACTTGTGCCCTTTACACAGTGGCTCTAAGAGATGGATGGTAGAACTTGGGAATGCGGCTTCATTTTAAAACCAGAGCCTGGTCTCTAATACCAAATTGAGGCATGGGAAAAAAGAAGGGGAAAAAAAAAAGAAAGAAAAAACCCCACCAACCCCAAAACTGGTAACTCTCCACAGATTAACACACTTTACCTCCTTCACAAACCTTGCATGGTATTTTCTTAAAAAGGAATAGAGCCACATAATTAGCAATCAGTTGAAGCCTAAGGCTTTTCTACCACCATGGAGACTATTCAATGCCTACTGGCTCTACTAACACACTCTTATTACTCTTGGGTTTCTATTTGGACAGCCTCTTTCAAACCTCAGATGTGTTGTAAATGCATACTGACAGGTTAAAAGATACCATTTTTATACCCCTGAGCAAAAAAAAAAAAAAAAAAAAAAACCCTCCNAAAAAATCCCATCCTACTAGTGCTGCTTTATTCTATATTGATAATCCTCACGTGCTAGAACACGGCACGAGGTTCTAGGAATGGTGAACCATCTCAGAGAGTCCTAGGGAAGGAAGGACGTGGCAAGGGTCAGGTTTCTGCACACACACCCTTATCCTAGGAGGCTGGCAAAAAGCTGCTAACGGCAACGGCCCTACCATAGCCCAGCTCTGCTAACCACAGTGGCCGCTCTTCCCAACACCTGCATGCCAGGACCCAATGTCAAAGAACAACTACCACAGAGAAAGCACCCGCAAATGCACTTGCATCAATCTGGGAAAAAACAGGCTAATCCAGCAGAACAAACCACATGGATTTGCATTTGTTTTCATCTCTGAGAATGAGGCTGTGTCAGTCTTAGACTCGGGCTGAATTGGTTTGAAACACGTATTGCATGTAAAATCTGGATCCATTTGGACTTGATCTGGATTTCAAACAACCACAGGACCCAGCAGAATCTGAATCAAAATTTCTTTCTACCCACTTCCACTTAAAATGATCTCACCTTGATAAATAAGCACTGGGTTTATACCGCAACCTACACAAGACAGTTCCCATCAATGCCTGTACACCCAGGAGTTGCTACAGCGCAACTAGAAACTAAATCATAATGCAACATTGACACACAATCTGCTCACCTAATCATCACAGCATTACTAATATGTTAATAAGAGAAGCATAGAAGAAACAGAACAGGTGACAGCTGGAGTAAACAGTGAAAGATTTGAGACAACAGAAATACCAGATTTCTTAGATCATCCCTGAGAGAAGACAATTCTCTTCTGTTCTTTTCTATTTGCTTTCAGAGCCCTGTTCTAGGAACAAGCTGGCCCAAGGGACAAGGAAAGTAGGACATCATGACTATTCTGGATCAAAATCCTTTTCTTTTTCAAAGGCTGCCGGGATGCCCTCTTCAGTGACCTCAAGCAGCTCAACTTGTCACCTGCTACACAGGTGACTACAAGGGCCACTTATTGATTTAATTAGGGCAGACAAAGAAAAGACATAATCAATCCCTGAAGTACATGGAACATGCAGTGAGCATCCTGCGATCCCAGCTCTGCCTGTTCCGAGAACGTGGGATTATTGATAGTTAAAAGTGTGAGCAGATCCCCAAATTTAATAATAATAGATCACAGTATCTGACGTTCACATGGCAACTTTCGTGTTGGACCATCCTGAAGTACTTGAAAAGACACACAGCTGTACACCTCTCCTTCCCATCCTGCTTCCAGCTCCACCTCCACAATGGCCTCTCCTCTCAAATAACCTGCAGGTTGAAACAACCCCCATCCCTTTTATCCAAAACCAGTAACATTTTGTATCTTTTAGAAATCTTTCTTACTTTCTTTCCTTCACCAAGGAACCTCATTTAGTCTCCATTTTGATTCATCTCCCCACAGAAAAAGCAAACAATAACAAGCAAACGTCTATTAAAATATCCTCCATGCAGAGAACTCCTCCCAAGGTATAAGCAAGGACTGGACCGAACGGGCGATATTCAGCGGAAATCCAGAAAAGAATATGAAGAAAATCTTGCGACTGAGCTATCTTGGCGGGTCAAGGTTACTACCCACCCGGAACACTTGGCTTTCTAGTGACATTTGCTAAGGGCATCACCCGTGTTGGGATTCTCCCAGTCGTGCCCTACCAGGCATCCTTTCTTCCTGGCCCACAGGGGAACAAAAAAAAAAAAAAAAAAAAAAAAAAAAGAGGGGATCAGGAAACACTCACTTGGTCATGTCCTGAGCAATTCCCAAGATGCGAATGAGCCTAGGCTTCCTGCTGTCCCCTCAAATATGTTATTTTCCACTCCCACCTTTCTTCCTCCTACTTATCTCCCTCCCCCCTTGCCTTCTGAGGCTGACTGAGTCAACTAGTGCAGATTAGATGCCAAGCAATGCAGTCTCTGTACAAAGATTCAACTCCCACAGACAGACTAGAGAGATAAAAGCAGTCTAGTCAAACACTGTCCAGAGACAGCACAGGGAGAGCTGGGCTCCCAGTGGCTCGCACTGGGTGATGTCTTGAACTGGTGACACTCCAGCGACTGAACTGCAAGTACTAGAGGCGTAAGCACTTCTTTCTGGTGCCAATGCTTAAATACAAATGAAAGGGGTCAAATCTTCCAAAATAACCGCTCTTTGGAGATACGATCGACCGACGGAAACCCTGATTCAGGCATCAAAGACCCGCAGCTCAGAGGTGCAATGAAACGGCCCTCCTCTTTACAGCACTTTTCCTGGGACCAAGCGCTCCCAGGCAGATAATGACAAACACTATGCCAGGTACAGGAACACTCATATTCCCTTGCTGTTGATACAGTCATATGCAAACACACCTTTATCCAGTGGTAGATACACAAAACCACTTCCCCTGCCACTGACGTGTAAGAAATCATAGAAGGTTGGAAAAGACCTTTAAGATCATCGAGTCCAAATTCTACAATGCAAAATGAAGCCCATCTAGCAGCGCACACGAACACTACAGAAAACTGCGGCTAGTGTCACTGTACCTGTCTGAACCCACGCAGAGAATCTGCGGCAGTTTGGAAGGTAATGTCCCACGGGAAACGTGGACAGAGCCTACCTCTGCAAAACCTGCTGTAACAACACACACTGTGGGTAGGCAGACTTGCTGATCTGCAGTCGTGCCGTTCAGTCCACCCTTGTAATGCTCTCCTGTCGTTTCAAACAGTATTGTTTTCCCCTTGAATGATACATAGGACATCGTGGCATTCGTCGGAGTAAACAGTTCAGCGGCAAAGTGCCTGTTCCATCTGCGGACCTCCAAATGACCCTGGATGCAGAGGTACAGAAAAGCTTTCCACGTTCGTTTGGCCCATCTCTGGTTACACGATAAGAAATGAAGTTGACACAGCAATATAAACATTATTACTGACAACGTTAAGATAGACAGTGGGTGCAGGTCAGGCCGTAGTATCCAGGGGATACTCTGTAACAGTAGCTGTCATATTTATCTCTGGCTTCTTCAGAGCCAGTTTTAGTAGTTGGAGACAGAGCGCACAAAAGGACTATTCAGTGCAATCCATGATCTGAAATAAAACAGATGCGTTGTGGAAGTTTGCAAACTCCCCAGCACAGAAGGTTGGCAGATCTCCGCTCCCGTAACCAGGGCCCATCTTCTTGGCAGCATCAGGAGCCCTTCCGTAGCCCTGGTGCCAGTGGTGCCGCTCATGCTGTTTAGATGAAGGACAGTCTGGAGGACACAGCACTTAGCTTGGCAGTTAACAGGGATGCAAAACTAAACCAAGGCTCAGAGGCCACCCGAGCTTTTAAACACTTCCACCAACTTTGGCTGGTAAGGTAAGGTTTCTTTTGCTTTTTCCGCCGTTCTGGCAAATTACTGAGCAGAATAGGGAAGCACCCTGCAGCAAAACCTACCGTCTGACCTGCTGGTAGTTTTACTCTTTGTAAAAAACCCGAGAGGTCAAGGTGCAAAGAACGTATATAGAGGTCAGATTTCAGAGATTGCAGCGTGGCATGAAGCAGTTTTGAAGATCTAGTAAAAGAGGATGCAGTAAATCGGGTATAAGACCAAGGACCGATTTGAACAAGGTCAGTTTTCTATCTGGAAAGCATAAGGGAATATTCAAATGCTTTAATTGGGAAAAAAAAACCATCCCAGTTTGAAATGAATTGCATACCCATTTTAAGACCAATCCAAAATGCTTTTGTTCATAGCTGGTATTTCAGGAATGAGTACAACCAAAGGCACCTGGTCTGGTTTTACGGACTGAAACGCTTTTGGAAAGGAATCAGATATGATTTGGACAAAAACAGCGGAGGCCCAGACGCAGAGGCTGCCCTGGGAGAGTATACCAGCTGTCTGCTCAGTTTCAAACCTCTAATCATATTCTTGGAGAGAAAGCAAGGGGACCTGTTAGGGGTTGCTGAGCTCTGTGCTCGGGGCCAGGTCCAGACGGTGGAGCCAGCGAGCATGAGTCCTCCCTGCGCAGAGGCGGCTCCATCGCCTCGGACTTAAAATTCTGGCACCAGGACAACAGCAAATGAGACCGAGTCTCTGAACAGACACCAAGGGCTGGGAACGAGGCAGAGGGATACAAAACAGCAGCACGAGCAAAGATGAAATACTGGAACTCAGGAGAATAGCGGGACGAAGCTTGGCAGTGCCCAGATAGGCAAAGCACCTGCTGGCATCGGACGGAAAGGACTGCATTTAGCAGGCAATAGGTCCCACCGTCAGCCAGCATAAATCAGCCCTGCTTCTCGCTGGCGGGCTGGCTGTGCTCAGGCACAACAGTTTTACGGCCCCGCTCCAGTGCTGATGGCTTGATCCCACAAACAGAGGCAGCGCGCTGCCTGTATTAATGCGACGTGCAGGATGGATGGCAGAGGAATCCAGGCTAGTGGGAATGAGAGCGCTGCCTCAAAGCAAAATAAATCCTTGCAAAGAAATGTATAAAACTACTACCATGCCCTCCTTCAACTCTTTAAATCCTCGCCCCTGCTTGCAAACTACCCAGCATCACTCAACAGCTGGCAGACTGCAATGCTGCTTCTCTACAAATCATTTCATGAGAACCTGGTATTCTCCTTTTCCATTTACTTGGGCCACGCGTTGTCTCACTGTGATGAGTGGACACCACGCCTTGGCTTGCATTCATCCCAACAAGGTGCAGGCAATTAATTGAGACCCCTTGTTAAGAGCATAGTCATCTTGGGCTCCACGGCAGATCAGCAGCGTCTCCAAAGGTGATTCAGCCCACCCCATCAACTCTGAGAGCTTTGTGCAACTAACTTAGGTACTGGTGTTCAACATCAAAAAGTAGGTGGGGTGAATTAATCCAGGCTTGTGCACGTGTGGTTCTGATCTGTATATAGGGCCTCGTGTTGCTGCCACTAAGTAGTCAAATGCCAAACATGGCTCATACCAATTCCACCTCTCACTAAGATGTTTTGTCAGCTCATCATAATCTTAAAAGAAACCTTGAAGTGCTGGAGGCATCTTGGTTTCTAATTAGGCTCAGTCAGATTTTGTGGCCTCATATGCCTATTTAGTCAAGTTAACCTGGCTCACGCTGTTGCTAGCTTCAAACATATGTACTCGAAATCAGTTTTTCCACTCAGAAAAAGATAATGTCTACAGTTTCCTCCCTTCAGATAAGCTTAAGGAGAAAAGAAAATGAAGTAATGTCCCTGCCACCCAATATACATGTGGTTCTGTATCCCATCTCCACAACAGCTCCCAAACCAGGACACCCCATACAGAGATCTGGCATCTTTCTCTGCAGCACGTTTAGAAGCCTGCAGAGCAGTGCCCCGAATCCGTCCCCTTTCTGCTGTGCCCTTGGCTCTCCCCATTATCAGCAGGAGATGGACACTTTCAGAGCAATATTCAATCTGCCTGAAGTCTGAGTCACCTTTTGCATCCATTTATCTCTCTGCGCTCACCCAAAGGTGTGCTGGGAAGCACAGGACTGTGGCCCAGGCAGCCCAGCCACACGCTTAACGTCAGACAGAACCAGCCTTCGACTGAGGGAGTTCGCACACACAGTACAAGAGAACGAGAACTGCCCTTGTGCACTCAGACTATAAAATGCTATGCGCCTAAAAAGCTTTCAGTCTCAAAGTAAGCCACAAATATGAAGCATGAATGGTTTACACCGGCACCTGGTCTTCTCAGCAGCTGAATATGCATAAACCATGTCGAAGTTAACTAAGGGAACGATCAAAGCACCAGGAAGCCATCCTAAAACTGAGTTCTGGTTATGGGAACTGTAAGGAACTTAAACTTCTAAGCAGGAGAATCAGGTCCTGACTGCCAGATTAGGGAATAACTTCTCCTGAAGCCACCCAAGACACAGGTTTGCACCAGCTGCAGATCTGGCCCTGTCTGCAACTCTTTCAAAGAAAGCAAATTGCATTCGATTTCTTAGGAATTGCCCCAGATCTTAGCTGCACATTACTGGCATCCAAAGACAGAAATCAAAGCGCAGGATACTTCAAGGGGTGAATCAGAGAGCAAAAGAATTCATGGGTTTCAAAGCCATCACAAAAGATTTTGATAAGCTGCTGTTCATTACCACTACTATTATTTGTATTTTCAGAGAGGTCATAGTGTTCCCAGCACTTTGCAAACAACAAGCCAGAATTCGCAGACTTTTCCAAGCAAACTACTTCGTCAAGTTAACACAAAAACCCAAAGGCCATCCAAAAAAGCAGAAAATTCAAAGCTGACTCAGTCCACCTCATTACAAAGCACTTTCTGAAACTTCTTTTCATCAACCATTTGCTTACTATAAAGCATTTGATCTAGTACCATTTCTAAAATCATTTAAGCCTTACAAGCGTGTAATTCCTTTCTGACACAAGCGAATTTCAATTGTCGCGTTTTTATCACCTTCAAATCCATACGCAGGGCCTGACCGAGTTATCACGGATGCTACTCACAGAACTCTGACAGCGACTCCAGGGAAAAGGTACTGACCTGTCGGGGTGGTGGCACGTGTAATGCACAGCACGTGTGTTCCCTTTGAATACAACTTGAACCTCGCCTCAGTAATCCTTCCTTTGCGGTAGCGTTCCCTTCTCATCCAGCTGCCAAAAGGAGATCTGAAATGAACATAATTAACATCCATCAGTTAGGGCTTTTTTTTTTTTCCTGCTAAGCATCCAAAAACATATCTTAGATAAACAAACAAAACAAAACACTTGGCCTGATCCAAATCCTGGCTCCAAACAAACCTGGATAAGAAATCTGTGGTTCGGATCTGTCGTATTAAATCTAGTGAAGTAAATTTACCTCAGATGTGTCCATCACTATGGTATCCGGACCCCAAACCGCTTGGTGGGTTGGGTAATGTCTTTTGGCATCTTCCAGGATGCGGCCCAGGGGTATGTCTGCACTCTGGGGTCAGGGACACTCCAGTTGTGTCTGAGAGCTAATCCAGACCCAGAAACGCTGAGCAGCGCAGAGGAAGACGCACTCGGGTTGGTTTTACGTGAGCAGTCTAGCTGTCGGGATCAGAGCATCTCTGCGACCCTGTGCTGTGGCTAACTGACACCAGGACTAGCTTTGGGATCTCTTTCTCCCCATGGACATGCCCTTAGGCTTACCTTTAGGAACCTCAGGTGAGGGACATCCCCAAGGCACTCGTGCAATCAACAGCGAGAGGGGTACCTTTGGAGATGTCGATCTCCCGCCGTTAGCTGCAATGCCTTAGGGCAATTCAAGCCAAATGGTCTAAGCCAGCCAGTGCCTCAGATCCAGCTCTTCCTTTGTGGCGGGTTATCCTGGCTGCTGTTGGGCTCCCACCCAAAAACGCAGCACTTTGGGAAGCCTGCAACGCAACCCAGGCTTTCCAAAGAGCATTATCTGCAAAGCTGTAAGGACACATGCACATCTTCACTTCTCGTACAGCACATTTTTCCTTCCCATCGACTTTCCATCACTGCTCTAACTTCCAGGGAACACAAGGGATTCGCTGTGGCATGCGGGACTTGAGGGCAAGACATATTGCTAAAATCAAAGAGGGTGAGAGGCTGCAGAGCTCTGAATGGGCTGCCTTGTCTTTGCAGCTTCCACTGAGCTCAAATTTTGCCTAAAAGGGATTAATTAACATTGGACAACCCCACAGCGATTCCTCATCAGCTCTGGAGCAGAGGAGCCCATCACTATGGTGATACAGCATTAAAGGGCTGGCTCCAAAACGTTATTCTGGCAGGAAGAGGCATGCACCAAGCCAGAATGTGAGATCCCAGGTGTGCTGGTTGTAACCCTGGTAGAGCTACTCCAGGCTTACCCTGGTGTCACTGAGATCAGCCCTGGCCTGCAGCCTTTCAGGAGAGCTCCATCCTGTCATGCAGATGGTTCGCCTTCTAATTTGGAGGGGCTGAATGACTTTTCAAACCTTTGATTCCTGACTGATGTATTCACTTCAGGAGACACAAAAGTACAAAATCTCAGCATGGAGTGACTCCCGTGCTTTCTTTTTCTTTCCTTCCCACCCCCCCACCCCCGCCCCTTGTCTTTTCTTTTCTTCTCTCCCTGGACAGTTTTATAATTTTGGCATGCGGCCAGAATATCTGTCCTTATTAGCCTGAGCTGGCTGTGAAACACCTGCAGCCCATTATAGCAGGAGGATGAAAAAAATCAGTTGTCATAGGTAAAGTAATGACCACTTATTTCTTTGTTTTAACATACTAAAAGGACAGTCAAGAGGGGAAGCAAAAAACGACATAGCTTTACTGTCACACCTGCCACTGACTGGACTCAACTGTAGACACGGGGTCATATTTTTATCTGATAAGTGACTCCAGTAAATTGTTGTCACTTCACACCACCAAGGGTTCCAGTTTATTCCCTATGACATGCACTTGCTGCATTTGAATAGTGCTTTGTGCACCTTTTTTTTTAATTTATGTCTTTATTATGAACTAAATAGGCACTAGGAAGAAACTTCCCTCTGGGCAGGTTATAACTAGGCTGCCTACTGGCATATCCCAGCTGGTACTGGCTGCAAACACTGCCAGACTCAGCAGAGCCTCCATAATGGCAAGGCAAAAGGGCTACAGGATGGGACAGACGCTTCTGAGTCCCACGGGCCACTGCTTCAACCAGAAGAAGGGCTGCACATCCAAAAGACCGACCAGATGCCAAAGTGGTACTCGGGATATCACTGGAGCTCTTGGCTCTGGAGCTGTGCAAAATCTTTTACAACAAACACAGAAATTTCCGTGATCTAGGTACAAGGCAACACTGGTGAGCCAGCGAGGGGCAATATTTGCTCGCCCAACTCGCAGCCTACAGAACTCCATCTTACCTCAAAGACCAGCTAACTGTACTTCTGCAGGACTATCCATCTGGAGATGAGCCCTACTTACGATTATAAAACCCTCCTTCAAAAGATTATTCATACAGAAGGATGGCTATTACTCAGAAGAGGTGCTTGGTGCCTGCTAAGATGTTGACGGTAAAGAGATCAAGACGACCTTTAGATCCCCTACTGTTTAGTAGTGCCGCAACCAAAACATACCTGGACTGAAAGAATGGCCACAGTCAGACCTCCTGGCATATATGTCTCACTGAAGGTGCACGTATCATCGTAGGGGATGCCAGAGAGAGGGGATCTGGGAGGACAGCTAGAGGTCTAAATAATTTCTCATGCTCTTGAACTATGACAACAAAGTAGGTAGCTAAAATGCAGCTCCAAGAGTTTTGCTACTGAAAGCAGACTCGCTCTCTAAGGACTAGATGGTATTTCAATCCCAACAGCCCATGCAGTGAAAATGCCACAGTCGGGACGTCAGGAGACCCAGAGTTCCAAAACTTTGCTGTGTTTTAATCAAACTTACTTGTCTAGCTGCAAGGCAGTTGAGACATTTATCCCAGCAGCTGACATTTTTAGTTCTGCATCAAGTGGAGTGTAGCCATTTTAGAAAAAAAAGAGGAAAAGAAAAACTTGTCACCACAAGGGACTCTGCCAAATAATCCCACTGCTGTCCTGGAGCATGGAAACACAAGTCTGCTGTTGCACACAGGTCTGACTATTTGCATTTTTAATAATTCAAGAGTTTAATTAGTATCATGGCCTTAATCAGAGGCTGAAAATACAGCTGAAGTCATCAGAGCTTAATTAGTTTTAAAAAAAAAATCTGCAGTCTGAAAATGTCTCTACTAACATGAAGGTCTGTCCTTAGCTTGATGCTTTGGGGTTCAGCTGAGCTTTTACCTGTTGCTTCTGATTTTCTGTACCAGCACACTCAGAGTAACTCAAAATCCCCAAACAATACCGATTCAAATCGGCGGGCTTCCCTGTTTATTCCTATAAACTGTTCTACATCTTTCTTGAACTGGGCTCAGAAAAAACTGAGCAGATTGAAGAGAACATCTTAAATTAATCCGGGTATATCCCACAAGCTGCATGTGAATTTCCCCTCTACAGGAAATACAACATTCTTAGAACATCAACAAGTATCACAGGATCTTCAGTCAAGTCAGCAAGAGCACAGTCCTGAGGGAAATAACTAGGTATGGCCAGAAAAATCACCATTTAGTAGTGGGACTGCAGAAGCTGCCCTGCATGGGAGCTGACACTGGTCCCTTGCAGCCCAAGTTGGGTGGCGAAGCGCAGAAGGTCTGGGGCGCTTCCCTTCTCAAGGGCAAGGGATGGATGTGGTCTCAAGGAGAATTATCACCTCTTTGGGCTGAGGGAATCTAAACCCTGGCAACAGCCATCCATTTACTCACTGGACAGATTCATAGCATTGTACAGGACATCCTGGATGAACTTTTTCAAACAATATGTGATTTAATGGTGGGACTCATCACCACCCGATGCTGCGGAGGCCAAATATATAAACAGGTTCAAAAATGGATTAGCAAAATTCGTGGAAGATAGGTCAATCACAGACAATTAAATATGGTAATCCGGATGCAACTTCCAGTTCAGGAAGTTAGTCGGTCTAATGCCTTTCCACCTCTGATTTACTTGTAAAAAGGAAGCCAGAAAAATTCTCCCTATGCCAAAACTGTCCCTTGGCTCCAAGCATTAGCTAGAATCACAATAAATTCTTTTGTTTGCCAAGGGGAGGGGGATACATTTTCCTTCAGTAATGATATTACAGCATGCTATTTATTTCCCTCTGCAGGTCGTGAACCTCTGTGTAACCTCCCATCTCCCTGTCCCCTCAGGAATATCACAAATAAATTAGTGAAACCTACTGGAAGGTGATAGCAATCACAGATACCACTAAATTCCATTTAGCGAGGAATTAGGAAGCCAATCACTTATGTACGTAGGAAAGCTCTGACTGGATCGTACTGAAAAAACATTCCGTCTTTGAGAGTACTGGACCAGAGGAAGATGCTGGAAACTCAAGATGGAAAAATAGAAGTTGGTTTGTCCGCAAGGAAAGTTTCTTGTAACCCCAGGACAGTTACTGTTTGATTTATTCCCTGACACATGCCTGTGCAGAGGCTAGTTTTATATATATATAAAACACATACACACAGAACGTTTCATACTGCAGCGTTATGTATCCCCATCCCCTTTGAATCCTGCTAAACTCTTGCAAACTCTTGACCCAAAGAGCATCTTATGGCATGGGTTATCCGCTCTCTGCTCCCTTGTCTTCTCACCTGCTGCACGCATTTCTGTCCGTTGTCTGGTTTTGAAGGTGTTTAGGGGGTTTGCTGGAGAGCAGAGGACAAGATGACAAATGAGCTAACACACAGCAATGGAATGTAAGTGAGTCTCAGCTATTTTTAATTAAGAAGCGATGACAGCTGACTAAATTCCCTGACACTGCAGTTAAAGGCTCCCTGACCCAGACATTATTGGACACACTCCTAAGACCAATATATATTGGTCCCGACGGTGCTTCTATTATTGTCCCCGCCGTCTCGACAGATGCAGGACTAACAAAATCTATGTCTATTATCAGCATGCAAATAGTGAGATAAACGTGTGAATGCTTATGAGCAGGAGGAGGCAGCAGGTGAGAGGAGGACAACGAAGGTCATTTTCACGGGAGCGCTGAAAAGTGCCAATGTTTGGTTCCAATAAATGTTCAAAAGGTTTGGACAAATTTAGCTGCCATTTTCATTTTTGGTTGGTTAAACCAATGATAGATTGACCATGAGATAGTTAGAGAGACAGAAAGAACATTTCCTGCTGTAAGGCAGATAAAAGATCAGAGGCAAAGCAGTATGGTGCCTTGGACTGGCTTTTCTCAGCCCACAGATCACAGGGAGGGCTCAACTGAGAAAGCTTTTCTTCTAATTCCCAGACCGGAGAGCCCAGCAATGTGACGAAGTGATCTGGATTTTGAAGGACAGGGATTCACCTGGTTTCGTCTAAGGGCTCTTTAGCAGAGCTGAGAACACAGTCAAGGTGTCTGGCTCCCACTGTCACAACAGACTGGCAAGAAACTATTTCAACAACAGACTGTCTCGGAAAGATGTCAAGAGAAAGGTACCAACCACAAAAAGACAATACAAAGCTCAGTTTTGTTCTCAGGGCTTGCACAGCAATGAATCCAGCAGGAGATCCCTTTACCTTGAGCTCACTAGTTGTTTTAGTAGGACAGACAAAAAAAAGATTCCCTTCTACCCTGTCCAAAGGATGGAGAAAAGGAGGAAACCGGCACACGCGGCAAAGTCACACACATCACGTACAAACTTGGCGTGAGCGAGACAAATACATTAAGGAACATCATCAGGAACTTTCCAGCATGGTTGCACCGCGGGAGGGGGAAAGAGTGGCTTTCTGCTGTTGCTAAGACAGTCCCCCCACCCTTGCTCTCCCAGCCCAATCCCCGGGCGTTCTCCTCTCATTGGCTCACCAGCTGCATCGAATGATCATGACAGGTTTTCCTCCTCCTCGCCCTATTGGCTTCTGCCTATGGTCTATTATCAGGGGAGAGCAAATCAGACACGTAATCAATAGTTTGCGAGAAGGAACAGGGCTGCGCGACGCTACATTTGCATTAAATCTCTTGCTGCCTACGTCTCTGCATCCAGATAAGCACGGATCAGCCGTATTGGCCATGCTCGCAGAGGTGAGCGTAGATGGCAGGCTGATAGCGAAGCAGCGCTGCAGTGAGCTGTCAGCGACAGGCAGCTGCTGCACGCTCTAGTCCCGAACTTCAGGCCAGGCCCTACCTGATCATAGAATCACAGAATCATTTGGTTGGAAAAGACCTTTAAGATCATCGAGTCCAACCATACCTGTCCACTACTAAACCATGTCCCTAAGCGCCTCATCTGCCCGGCTTTTAAATACCTCCAGGGATGGGGACTCCACCACTTCCCTGGGCAGCCTGTTCCAAAATTTGACAACCCTCTCCGTGAAGAAGTTTTTCCTAATATCCAATCTAAACCTCCCCTGGCGCAACTTGAGGCCATTGCCTCTTGTCCTATCACTTGCTACTTCGTCAACCTCTTCATCCTGGTTGGGTGGTCTATAGCAGACTCCCAGCAGGATATCTGCCTTGTTAGCCTTCCCCCTCACCCTTACCCATAAGCACTCAACCTTATCATCACAATTGCTGAGCTCTATACAGTCGAAACACTCCCTAACATACAGAGCCACCCCACCGCCTCTCTTCCCTCGCCTATCCCTTCTGAAGAGCTTATAGCCATCCGTTGCAGCACTCCAGTCATGACAGTCATCCCACCACGTTTCTGTGATGGCGACTAAGTCATAGCTCTCCTGCTGCATGATGGCTTCCAGCTCCTCCTGCTTGCTGCCCATGCTGCGTGCATTGGCGTAGATGCACTTGAGCTGGGCTATCGATTTCACCCCCAACATTGGCACGCCACCCTTAGGCTCCTCTCTGATGAGCAGCTCAGGTCCCAGACCTTGCAGGCAAACCTGCACAATTCAAGGACCGTCAGCATCCTGCCTGAGCACTGATCTAGAGGCACAGAGCAAACTTCTTGTCTGGTAGCCTGTCTGAACTAGCATCCCCAGCTTGGGTACTCATTAGGGCAGCCAGCTTTGAAAATAAGGAAAAGGTGTATAGCGGGGAGAAATCTTCTTTCCTGCAGTACCATATGCGATGCCCTCTCCAGCAAGCTTTTAGAAAGTTGCTTGGTCTGAAGGCGTCTGGATGCCTTCTAGAGCAGGCGGAGAGCACGGAAACACTCCACGAGGCCAGAGAAAGTTTCTCTGGCTTGAAGCAGGATGGCCGATGACAGTCAGCTACCACAACAGTGCTGCTTGGTCACTGCCAGCCTTCAGAAATTCAGGAACAGTGGTTCCTTCATCTTGCAGCATCCCTGTCAGCTTGGCTCTCCCCACCCCACCAAAACCCTGGTTTTGGGCAGCGAAACACAGTGGGACAGCTCCCTGGTCCTACCACAGACCAGGTCAAGGCCTGGACCCTGACGCAGGGAGGACGCAGGTGAGTTGGAACAGGTTTCCAACTACAAGCAAAATGGGCTTGAATCAACACCATGCATCAACGAAACACCAATGCAAAACAACTAGATGTTGCCAATGGCTTTAAAACCAACCGCGAAATAAAACTTACTTATCGGGACGGGGACCTCAGACACCAGGGCACCAAGCGCACGACCAAGGGTGAGTAACTACTGAACTGGCCTCAGGCCTTAAAGCTTTGCAGTTTAACTTGCCCACGTAAGGCAGCTGATGAAATATCCCCAGGCACATTGGGACACTGGTGAAATAGCAACCCTTTGGCTATTTTCTTTCACCACACAGGTGAGTCAGCATCCGGACAACGGAAGAAAAACTGCTGTTTCCTTTTCTGTTCAGGACTGCAAGTGACTGGCAACAGAAGGAGCTCAGTCCAGTTTCTAGCCTGTTCCTAACAGACATGTATACAGACTGCAAGAGGTGAATGAACCCAGCAAAGCCATCCAGTGCGGCTGGACGCACATGCGTTGGATGTACGCTGGCCCTTAAATACCAGATCTTCCTAGCCTGGACAGTCCACTTGCTCTCTGTCCTTTACATTATACAGAGGTTCGGTTAGGAAGAGTTATAACTTAAACTGTTGCAAAATGAGGCAAGACACAGTAAAATTTTCTACGGAAATTTCCACAGCCAAACTATTTGTTTATTTCAGGGGTGGGGGTGGTTGGACACAAAACACTGGGTCAGTTAAAAAAAAAATCCTAGGCATTTGACCTGAATAAATCCATTCTTATGAAATCCACAGGGACGGTTTCTTCAATGTAAGATGGAACTTCAAGTTAAGAGGAGGAAAGAGAAGAAAAGAGCACACACAAAAATCAGGTTCAAATCCCTGCTTGGCCTCACTCAGTAAGGACTCTGAATTAGGTCTACATTTACTTAAACGGCTTCAAGTATTTGGGGATCTCTCTCCAGTTCGTATGGTCTAAGTTTCATCCTGAGGCAGAACAGGAAGAATGTTCTGAGCTCTCAGAAATGTTCATGACTTCGGACAAATACATTATAGCCAGCTTCAAAACAAATCTGTTCTCTTTTTGATCTTATGTAATAGTCTAGATGTCTGTGTTTTGATTCCTCCCAATTGTGCACTCAAACTGGTACAGAGCTCCATGAAAGAAAATTAATGGACTGGAAGGAAACCTACACTTTTTTTTTTTTATATCTCTAAACCATGTGCCTCTTTTCCAGTTACCTTTACAGAGAAGAAAAGCATGAAATTTAGCAACAACCGAGATGATAAAAATGAACTCAAATAAGAACTCCTATCACGAGTTAAGCCTGCTTCAGCCACTCAAGAAGATAGAGCCTATGAACGAAGCCTTTTTGATCAATAAAAGCCTTCTAAATAAAATGAAAGCTCTTTCAGACTAATTCAAGAAACAGCCTACAACGGAAAAGACTTGGTCCCTGACAGCCTGGGATCAAACTTGTTTTCTCCTTACTGTTAGTGCCTACACAACAACATTTATCTGGACCTAAGAGATTTGCTGTAGATGGAAAAATAATTAGATTCTTACCATGAACATGTAGGAAATATCCAACAGAAAGGCAGAGCTGGTATGTTATAGCCTATGCTGCTACGCCTATCACGGTGGTCAGCGCACCTTTGACCGCTCACTCCACCACCGAGGGAGGAAGGTGTGCTCCCTTACCTGCCGATACGTTCAGTCCTGAATGACCACGTTGTACCTGTCCTCAGCAAGAAAGGCAAAGAGGATGGGCGTGCGCTTCTTCACCTCCAACGCTTAGCAGGCACAACCTGGGGTAACAGGAATAAGACATACATGAATATAAGGAATAACGTAATGGATGACCTGACAGGAAACCCCAAGCCCAAGCGGAGGAAAAACTGTGTCCGTAGCTCTGTTTCCCCCCCTCCCCAATTCTGCCTGTCATGATGTATCTGCTTCTGGCCCAAGGCTTGGACCTCAGGGCTTCCAGGCTGCCATTCACCACCTGTCTGGGATAGCTGATAGAGAACAAGGAGCCAAGAAACCTGAGTTTGAAAGATTTTCATAACTCCCAAGATATTTATTTTCAGATTTGTCTTGCCTTAAAAATTACTGAAATGTCAGTCGTCTTGTCACTTTTGTTACAGAGAGGAAACTATTTTCCATACACATTTCAGAATTTTTCACAAGAAAAAATCCAAGGATACAGCCATCCTTACTTAGCACATTGTATAACTGTCCATGAAGGGATTTGATTTCTGTCTATCTGCTTCTGGTTTCTTTCCCAGCTCCGTTGCATTAATACAATCTCTCAAGAAGTTCATACCATTAATAAAGCCAAAACACAGGAATACTTCTCATAACTGCTCTATTTCTCTGATGCCAAAGTCTAGTAAAAGGTCTCCAAACTTCAATTTCGTCTTTAAATAGTTCTATGCAAGGTAACTCAATGTTACTAGTCCCATTTTGCTATTAAACAGAGGCACAGAAGAGTGCTAAGGATTGTCCCAGGCCATAAAATAAACAGAAAAAGACAACCAAACCCTGAGTCCTGATCCACAGCCTCTTGCTCTGTCCCAGTGGACAACATTTTTCCTTACGATTACTAAAAATATTGGGGTCTTCTGTGAAACAGGCTGGGATGCCAATTTTTGAGGTGAAATGACCAACCCAGCATGGGAAATTGCATAAGTGAATATAATACCTCAACTTCCCATACTCTTGTACAATAAACAGCTTAACAACTTGTTTCCCACAGAGACACCTGCATTTTAGTAGCAGATAAGAAATGACACGCGTATATACATAGCCATATTTTCTTTTTTTCTAGCTGCACACACACATATATATCCATATATGCACAAACATAAAATACATGCATATATATATAGATGTATATATCAAAGTTATTAAAATTAGAAGGAACTTTGATGTTGGACTCGGCATGGTCTGAAAAAATGCTAATTGCACCAGAGCACAGCTGTGGGAACGAGCGGCCGGCTCTGTACACAGCACTTCAGGCACATAAAATGCAAAGACCTATTTGGATGAGCGCGCAGAGCCAAGACGCTTCCCTCAAGATGCTTCTTCCCACCCATCACACCTATCACCTGCCCACGAAAATGAACTTCCCACGTCTCCATTGGTTAAGCCTCGACCCCTTTTCCCGAGCATGTGCCACCCCACAATACCTGCTCAATACCACCACATCACCTGGCTACCTAACAAGTGCATTTTTTGTAATTGAAGTGCAGACGCATCTAAATAAGCCGGGACGAAATGGCTTATTTAGCCTTTGGTGCTAATGCCAGTGCTCTCATGAATGCTGACTCTTAAAGCAAAACAAGTAAAAAAGAATAAGTAAACTAACAAGTTTCTAGACTCATTTGTTTAGAATGACAGATCCACAAACATAGTAATTTTTTACATTTCTTTTTTTTTTTTTTTTTTTTTTTTTTTTAAAAAAAGCTTTTTATAACCCATAACCCAAAATAAGCCCTGACCCAGCTGCGGTGCCATGTTAAACAGTAATTACTCTATATAAGGCTGACCAAATGGGAATATTTGTGGGCCAGCGGAATGAAATTATTTTAGGACTTACACAAACTTTCTCTGGGAGTGGTGAGACTGGCTGTGGGCAATGTGGCGTACCTAAGAAACAAGCGGACACAGGAGGGTTTTTTTATTTCTACTTCCAAGCCTCCATTAAAACTCACTAGGTGACATTAAATGACTTTCCCAAATTTCTGCTCAAGGGAAAAGGAAAAAAAAAAAATAAAGAAGTAGCAGTGAGATTTGTTTACCCCTCTATGAAAGAGGCTTCACTCTGTCACTGTGCACATTTTGAGATTCTCCCTCAACCTGGCTACCTGTCATGCCTGCTAAACCACACCCAAACGTATGGCAGAGCATAAGTAAGCAAAGGTGTGAAGCAAGACCCTTGCAGTATTTCATTATACTGGGGGGAAAAAGGAAAAAAAAGAAAAAAAGCCTCATTTCCAGCTCTTACCTGCCATTCAGGTTGCTTCGCCATGAGCTACTGTGCAACATCAGCACTGAAATGTCCATCATCAGGCATTTTCCTGGCTAGGACTGTCACAAGCACCCCTCTTCCAGCCCAGCCCACGGGCTACACAGACGGTTCCTTGCCACCTCGCTGCCACAAAGCCAAACCCTTCCCGGAGACTGGCTTCATGGCAAGTTGGACCTTTTTGCTGGACCTTTGCTTGAAATGATGCTAAACTACATTGACACACATTGCAGAGCAATTTTTCATCCTGTCTGCACTAAGGATGCGCTCGCACTCCGGATCTTCTGGCAATGTTTGGGCGCACTGACTCTGTTCTGCTGAGGCTAAGGGAGGAAGAGCCCATAAATCCAAACTCCCTCCCCCTCTCAAATATTCAGTTCATCATTTCAAAGTGCCTGATTTTGAAGGAGGTGAGGCAGCACAGCCTGCAGAGAAAGGAACAAAAGTCCTGTAACCTGGGGCATGTCCTGCCTTGTAGGAGGGTGGGGATCTCTGCGGGGAATCCTAGAAGAAGAGGCTGACAGAGCTTTCGGAGTGGCAATGCTCAGTTCAAAAAAACTGCAAAAATTAGTGGCATGCCATTCTGGTGCAAGTGGCAGTTTTCCAGTTTCCAAAATATCCCTCCCCCTTATGTCACGGTAAAACAGAGCAAAAATGGAAAGTGGTTTAGCAAGTAGGAACATTGCAATTCAAAATAGAATCAGAGAGGATTAAAGCAAATACCCAGACTGTTCTAACCTGTGTTTACGGCCCAAATACTGTACCAATTCCTGTTATTTTCAGGGGTTTCTTCCTGTGTTGTAACATTCTCTCTGGGATTAAACTTGGCCCATGCAACAACATGACTCATCCGACTACAAGTCCCTGGGCATGTGCTGCAGGTTTTGCAGATGCTTATCACGGACGACCCATCCCACAGCCTCAGAGCCCAAGGCAGCACATTACACGTGGGTTTTTGCTGGAGGGGTAGGAAGAAAATGACAGCATTTGCCTAACACTAAACTTTCATCCTTAATTAAGGACTTCAAAAATAAGTCCATTTTCTAAGCAGGATAGTGGGTGGCAAATAAAATACAGCTAGTTTTTAATGATCTCAGTGAAACTCAAGTCCATTTTCTAGTTAATATGTACCCTTGCACCCAGGGATTTCGAGTTAAAAATTCGTTGGTTTGGAACTCATGTTATCTGCAGCACCAAGCGCTGACAACGGCCAAACTAATCCCAGGTAAGATCCTCTGCCTTCACTGATGTAAAACAGATTCACTGTTTTCAGGTTTGCTTGTCATTCTGACTTTCTGCATTCCAGAAGATAACTTCTTTTTATGTCCATCTCTGATTAGTTCTTTGAATTACCCCTGCATACGTGATTATTCAACACTGTGTCCGCCCTGCCGTTCTTCATTCTCTTTCGGTGACCCGCACAAGTGCCAGTACCATACTGATACTCACTGACACAGTAATGCCTTTAGAGTTACAGCGTTAAATTCACAGGTGAGATCAATTTTACGCTGCAACAAATCACAAGACGTAGCAGGAGGTAATTCAAAGAATAAAAATTCTTTTATTCTACAGAAAGAGAGGAAGAAAGAGAAAAAAGATAACCATGCAGAAGCGATGCACTTGTGCAATACGCCGCAGCCTTGTAGTACCTTTGTACAAATATTGTACTAATATAGCAACGGGCTATAAAGCTTCTGAGCTCTTAATTATCAGTTCAAGTCACAACTGATAAGGCTCTTCTAACAGAAAGGAGCAAAAAGCTGATCACTTCAGTTGACTGGATGCTGAACATCTCACCTATAAACAGCTCCTCCTTAGGCTGTTTGCCAGTGGGAAGGAGCAGCCGTGAATTGGGACGGCAGCTACTGTTGTGTGGTTCACAGAAGGGACTTCACCAGTATTGGGAGATCCTGAAAGAGAAGGAAAGTCACACTCATTATTGGAATGTGATCTCCACATTTCACTGAGTCATTGACTGCTGGAGAGCCCAGCCCTGTTCCCATGCTGAAAGTCTGATATATGCCTAAAAAGAGAGCAGAGCTTCCTAACGCAGAAACTGTGAGCCCTCAACTCAAGGCTCAAAATCTTTGTACATCAAGATGTACATCAAGACTATCAGGAGAGCTGGACTCCTACCTTCGGAGCCCCAACCCACTCTCTCGATGCTCCACTGACTAAGGACAGCTCCACATCCACGTTTCTATGTTCATTGCCTAAGACTGGACTCACGTGAATATCATCCTTAGTCTCTTCTTCTTTAGATATATATGAATCTGCAACCTTCCTTTAAACACAATCAAGGTAAGCATGACACAGAATTACAGGATAATTAGAGAGAAGTATGGAAAACAAATATACATACCCTTCGTTCCATTGGGTTGCTTTAAAACACAATGCTGTGGTTTATTCCTTCTCTCTCAATCTGTCACCAATGCTCGGCTACATGGGAGAAAACAAATTTAAATTAAACTCAAATATTGTGTCTAGTTCATTACTAACACCTTCTAAACAGAGCTGAACCTTTCACATAGACACTTTGTGCTATAACCCCAAACTATAGGGCAAATAAAGCCACAACAGCTGACAGCAGTTACAGACTTGGGCTATATTCTGAATTAAAATAGAAGAAACAAGTAATGAAAACAGCAACACAAAAAAAAAAACAAAGTCTGAGTTCTGCAGAAGTTACTTAACTTTCCAAGCCCAAAATCTTTGTTGCGGTCTTTAAATCTGAGAGATGCATGTGTGCGACAGCTGGCAGCTCCTGCACTATATGTAATACACCACCTTCGTACAAATATTGTGTTGTACAAATATTCATCAGTTAATTTCTACAATAACCGTGCTAGGTAGGATCATTAACACCACCCCTAATTTTACCGATAAGTAGGCTGAGACAGAAGGGTGGAGAGGATTGTCTAAAGTGAATAAGTAAGTAACAATGAGAACTCCAAAGCATCCTCCCATTTCTGAGTCCATGTAGGGGGTTTTTTTCAATTGAAAAAAAAAAAAATCTTTGGCATAGTTTGACCCAACGCCAACTGAAGTTTGAAGACTTAAAAAACCAAACAAATAAACAATGGACTTCAGCTCACACCCTAGGTTCATAGCTAATGAAGCATTTATGTTACACTAAAAATGTGGCTTAGCTTAAGTATCCATTTCTAACTATCAACTGAAGTGAAAACATTAATTCATGCAAATCAATATTCCCTAAACAATAATTTTCCTCTAGAACATGTCTTCTTTTTTAACATAAACTCTTATCTAACGTAACCCATGTAAAGTATTATATCTGCAGAGTTCAGCAATTAACTCTGAAAATTGTTTTCCTTGAGTGTATGGAAGGTTACATTACATAGTGAAATATAAAGTGTATGCTATAGTGAATGAAAACCTCTCTTTGAACGATGATTATCTTTCAAAAAGGCTGGGATAAGGGCCAGATTACCAAAATGAATTCAAGCCAGCTATTAGAGTTCTACTTGTACATCCAAAGTCCCCTGTTATTTCATGCAAGTATCCACTTTCAGTGCATCTTCGGGGGTTTTCAAATGTAATTGTTTATATGCAATACCCACAGACTGTGTTTGCCTGAAAACATGGCCAGGAAAATCCAATCTGAGGAATAAACAAGCAAGCAAATAGGAAATGGGTGCAAAGAAAAGCACAGAAAGAGAGCAGGGATGGTACATGAAACAGCCAAACGAAGGCAGGAGATGGCACTGAGGGTACTTCAGATGCTACTGAAAGTGAGGACAAGGACGGAGAGGTGGCTACACCTCGTCCATCTGCTAATCCAGAACAAACTCATGAGAGTCACAGAGATCTGTAGAAAAATAGTGTTTTGCATGGAGGTTGTAAAAGACTCCTGGGAGTCACCTAAGCCATCCTTCTACTCAAAACTGGCTAACCTCAAAATTGAATCTGGTGTTGTCCACTCGAGCTCTGAAAATCCCCAAGAACGGAGATCCCACAGCTTTGCTGGGCCATGACATCCTCTTTGTGGGCCTCCCCACTCTGACCCTGACCCACAAGCTCCCAACACCCACTGCTACTCCTCTGCACAAAACACAACCCCCTCCCCTTTTTTTCCATGTACATCTTTGTCAAAGAGCCGTATCCGTCCATCACAATGCTCCAGTCACGTGAACTATTCCACCATGCCTGCCATTCTGGCAAACCTTGATTAAAGCCCTTAGTACCAAGGTACTAATTAAATAAAAGTACTGTTACACGCACTAGGTGAAGCAAGGCACACAGATACTAGGAGGGCAAATTGCCCAGCATCAAATGTTAGCGACAGAGCTGTGAAGACAGTATAGGAACTCAAACTCCTCATCTTACATGTTACCTTTCAGACTAAACAGCCTTTGGTGATGCCCTAGAGGGCAAAATGAGAAGGAAAGCTTCTCATGGAGAACAGTCACATGGGGCCAGATGCTCAGCAGATCAAAATTGTCAACGCCACTGCCTTCAACGCAGCTATGCCAATTTACATCAGTTGACGATGTGACCTATGTAATGAAAACTAGCTTGAAGCAGCTAAGGAACACAACCCTGATTTATTCCAAATACATTATATTTAATGCTGTCACTTATCTTTTACATGCCAACATGCAAGCTCAGGAGACAGACACATTTGGATACTCTCAGCTGGGAATCGTGTTCTTGCAATGCTCCTAGATGATGCACATACTGTCTCTATTTGTGTTCACCCTTTCAGATGGCATGGTGCCCACGAAACAAGCTGATTAGCACTTGCCCTGGGCTATCAAGGCAAGGCAATGGTATGTTTAGATCAGCAAATTGCATAACAATATAAATGTCATCTATTCTACAAGAAGCTTTGGCAGTATTTGCATCTTGTGCTTCATTGCATGTACGTGCCAAAAAGAAACTCAAAGACTTGCAAAAGAAGGACAGCCATGGGATTCGCCAGCCCTCCCGGTTGCCAAAAACATGCTGTAGAGCAGTGGGTGCCTCATTATAATCCCCAAGGACCATCTACCGGGTATCAGATTGTATGTAACGTGAACACTACTGGTACATATATATACGTGTGTGTATATATATAGCCTTTTTTGTTCAGCCAGGCTCATAAGCAGAAAAAAACCCAGTGTGTCTGGCACAGTTCAAGACATGATCTGTAAACTTGCCCAGAAAAGATGGCATCCAGCCTAAACAGAATAGCCCTGGGTGGTCACTAGCTGGTTGTGCAACATCTTTGCTGACGGGGCAAACTATAGCAATACCTAGCAGATACAATGGATAATGGGCTAAGGACACCGAGTTTAGGACACTAGCTGGAGTGCACGCCAGGCCTCTAATGGCCTGGCACTCGTTAGCATTTGATTGTTACTGGAGACCTATATGACATGAAATGATGGTCTCACTCCAATTCCTGGTGAGCAAATGTCAGCACCATTATCACAGCAAGCATCCATCTCAGTGGTCTTACCAAAGAAGCCAAGGACTGAACGGGAAGAAAGGCTGATCTGTGTCTCATTGTCAGCGGAGGGGACTTTCCAGGACAGAGCTGGGGCGAACTAGCAGGGTTCAGAATTGCTGCCTCTACAAGTCCTACTCAATTCTTTAGCAGATGGGACAGGATGCAGAAAGAGGAGACACAGTGCAGGAAAGACGTACCAAAAGAGAGAGAATGCTGTCAGACAAAGGTAGGAAGGGCAACTCTGCAGATAAGCAGAAAAACATCATGGCATGACACACTAAGCGGATAGCGGAATAACACACCCAGATCATCAGAAACAGAAACTGCATTGTAAGTACGCAACTGAACAGGACAGTGTAGCAAATTCAAGGAATGTTTACTAGATTTCACAGGTCTCTCTCTGCAGGTCATGTTTTGTCCACACACCGGGAACCACTAGCAGTGTTAAAGGCAAACCCCTCAACTTTCTGTGCCAATTAATCCAACAGCCCGAGGCAGGGCTCTCAGCACTCTGGAGCCTTCCAACAGTTTCCTCCTATAGCAAACCCAGGAGCTTTCTGCATAGTCTGCAAAAATTCCCAACCAAATGCTTTATTCTGACTACTTATTAATGACTATTATTTGCTTTATCAAAGTTTCATTTTCACAACAAACACACAAACCACTCGAACTGACTGTTGTTCCAACCACTGTTCACGAGAGAGGCTTCCTTCTCTGCGACACTCCTTCGCCGTTCTGTATAACCTTACTGCATTTCTATCTCATTATACACGTCTTTGGTCAACGCTAGAACCACAGCACAGGCAGTAAGACTACAGAGTGACTCTCCTAAGGAGATTATGCAAAGTGTCACTTAGCATTAAATTTCTATTTGAAAATGGAAGGTTTTTTATTCTTAGTTATGCTAATGAAAAACAGAAAAGATACTTCCTATTTCTAATATTAAAGCTGAGGCCTTAACTTTTCGAGAATCCTTAGTCATGCCCTTCTGCTACTGCATATCCCTCATAAATTCATATTTACAATACTTTATGTTAGCAACTTCTTTTATTTCTGAAAATAGAAATCGGTCTGAAATGCTTTTGTTTGGTTAGCTGTATCCAGATGCATTAAACTTCCATTACATAAGAGGATTTGTACTTTACGCTAAAGTTTTCGGGAGAGAGAGATTTAAAAGATTATGAAATATGCTTGTGAAAAAAAAAAAGAATGTTGGACCATATCCATCAATATTTCAATACAAATTGTTGAAGCACCAGAATTACATGGTGCAATTATCTTTCAGAATGTATAGCTCCTAGCACTGATCCTTACATTTAACAGAAAAAATGGTTTAATACTAAGTAAATGAATGGTAATTAAGATGTTGGGAAAAATTCTGGCATAATTGAATAATGAAACTAATGCACCTTGTGCACTTGTTTAAGAAGTCTCAAGCATAAGTGGCCTTTTACGTGATACACTTGCCAACGCAAATCTTTATACAAAGTCTGGTTCTTTCTGACCATTGACCAAAGATCAGATTTGGACTCTCACAGCAAGCAGTGCCATGCTGCACATGAAATCTTAACAAAGTCAGCGGTACTTAAGAGGAGCTAGACAACTGGAGTCTGGCTCCAAAAAAGCATTACATAAAAGGACTTGGATTTCTCTCCAGGGTTTGGGGTTTTTAAGAAAAAACAATTAGAGACAATGCTGTTAATATGTCACAGAGTCAGTTATTTTTTGTTTGTTTTTTTTCCCCTTATATTCAGCCTTGCAGAAATAGTTCCTAGTTGCCTACCCGTTGATCTACCTATTTTCCAAAGCATTCATCGAATCACTCTGGGGTTTGATCACATACCATGTCAATGCTAGGTCCATTTATGGCATGTATATTTAAGATGATAAACAGGGCAGGTTTTGCAATGGTAATGGGGAACATAAGAAGAGCCCAGACAAAGAATCCCATTGACATAGCTGTGTTTTGGATCAGGCCCACTGTGAATCCAAAGACGGAATAAGAAGCAGGATGGCTATTCCCTTCCAGTAAATATGCAAAGTTCTCTCCTCACATACAATGGAAACAGTTTTACACTGATGTAGATCATGGTCCATGGATAATCAGCCCACTATTCACTTCCCCAGCTTTGCGGAAGCGTAATCAGGAAAGCATTATGAAGAAAAACCTGCCCTGCAGGGATAGACTTGCTTTAATAATGTTTATGACTTGTCCATATTGTATTTATGTCTGGAAGTTGATTTCTTGGGTTTTCCCACCCTTCCCCCACCCCCAGCCCCAAAGACAATTTGCAAGCTGAATCCTCCACCAGGATAAACGAGGGAAGCGCCAGTGGCTGATGGACAGTACTCCCCTCTCCATGTGCTCAAGATGGTATCCAGAAATAACGCTGGAGTTTACGTAACACACAGGTCAAAGCTCACCTTCTCCTGCAGCGACTGGTCCAAAACCAAGCCCATGCTTCACAAATTAACAGGTTTGGACTGAAAGCGCAACACTTACTCTGGTCAGCTGCTGGCCTCCTGTCGCACTTGACTTGAGAACAGTCCAGATTCACGCCACAAATAGCAATAATAAAAGAAAATGATTGAAGACTTCCCCACTATCTGCCAGGCTCACAATTTTTATTGAGCCTTACAAATGTGTCATCAATACTAGTTCTTTCAAAGCTATCAATCTTAGTCACCCAGATCCATCACAGGAAACAAATCCCAGAGAGGAACCAATCTGCAGAGCAATTGCAGAAAGACAGGCTGTGAGAAAACCCATGCAGCAATTTGCTTCGTCTATGTACTCTCAGACACGTTCTGCTGGCAGAAATCTGCTGGGTTTGCTTTTGCTGTGTTATTCCACTCTGATTTCAGTGCTCGCTTCTGCAAAATCTGCCTCAAACTTCCCAATTTTCTGATGCTTTCAAAAGTCACCAAACACTGAAGCTTGATCTGGCTTGCGTGGCAGTTAAATTTGATGGCATGCAAAGGCATGCACTGAAAGGAAATTTCCAGGGAAGAAGATGTATAGGAATTGATAGGTGCTAGGAATTTCCTGGGCTCTTTGTTACATTTCACCGTTGTCAAAGTGCTTTGACCAGCGGTGCCGTAAGCTATGAAAATTCCCAGGTACCACTAATTTCGTGGGTGCCTGTTTGCTTAGATCCAAAGCTGACTGTACCCAGGGATGGTGTAAATCACCAGACACAAAACCTTTCAGACACATCCCCTAGCCGAAGGGCTACTGGCCTCACCTGGACTTGCAAACGATCAACACTACTGAAAGCAGAGCACAGCCCATTTCAACAGAAAAACCCCAAAATGAGACAAGGCCATCTTCACCGTTTTTGGACCCAACCCATGCTGAAGCACGGAGCGTGTTTGGGCTCCCCAAACTCCAGGATGCTCCGTGGCTCCTTCCAAGACCCAGACCAGGCACCCGCTTGCACATAAACACTGCAGAGAGCAGGCAAATCTGACCCTGAGAGTGCACTGAACTGCACTGAGCGTAGCGCAGAGGTCGCAACCAAAACGAGAGAGACAGCTTTTGTGCATGGCCTTGGGGCGCTCCCTGACTTCTGCAAGGAGATGGAGCAGTCGGAGTCACTTGGAACAGCTCTGATGACCTCTTCTTGGCAGCAAGTGCGTGCACGCAACCAAAGGCAGGTGGAGGGGAGCACCTATGGCTCTTGTGCCTCACAGCTGCACCGGACTTAAATCTTTGTTCCATTTTATAGCACTAAGGTTCTTCTAAAAGACATAAAATAAACAAGTCAGTCATGTTTTCACTCTCCCGTGCACCACTCGGCACCCGCATTTGTCTACAAGAAAAGCCCCTGAAAGCCACAAGGTTCCTTTTTTATTCACCTCTTTTATCTTTGCTTATTTTCTATGAAGAAAAGTAACCCAACCTTGGTTTAGTATAAACCTAGCCACAAACAAAAACCCTCTTGAATTCCTCTTCATTATAAATGGATTGTCAATGTGTTAAATAAATCAGTGAAAATGGAAATCCAAAAATAAATAGCCATCCTGCGGTTGCTATGACAACTCAAATTTTTTACCTGGACAGAGATTTTATGTTTCACAGTTAGTAAGCACTGAAAAGGAGGGTCACATTTTTTTTAATCCTGGCACATTTCACCACCTACCCCCAACATTAAAAAAAGCATTATTTTTGGTTACTTTTTAGCAAATGAGGGAAAATCAAAGAGAGGAGCTATTTTTCATTCCAGACAGGAGAGACAAGATACACATACCGTTTGCAACAACATAGCTTATAACATCTACCCAGCCCAGAAAGGACAGAGAGCACAAAATATTACAGTAGGATTTCAAAGGCTTTAATGTGGCCTTGCTATGCAAAAAGCGCGGCACGTATAGAATAAGGTTAGCATAGCTTAAAACCATATTTTGGCTCATACGTTAAGGCAATTTTACTCCGGTAAAAAGCAACAACATCTCAGAACGTCAGCAGGGAGTAAATATTTTGCAACTCGCACCATTGTTCACACCAGTGAAATGTGTGTCTCAACGACCCAGCAGTCAAGGCTGCAAAGTTACTACACTGCCTAGTCCTTAAAATGGTAGAAATCAACCCAGTTCCCTCAAAGTCCACGGCTAGGGAAGACCCAAAGCACTGAAGAATCAAAGCCACACATTACAGTGGGATTAACCTCTGGGTTATATCTGCCATGCGTGATGGGAAGAAACACTCCCATCCTCCGGGATGGTAAATAGAGGGAAATTCAGCAGAGGGGAGAGGTAAGAGCCACTAAGGGGACCCCAGGTGTCACAGAGTTGGCATCACCTGGGAATCCCTCGGCCAGCCCAGAAAAGTCACATAAAGGTCTTATATTTCATTTTACCTGACGTAAACGGTCTACTTAGAACCCCCCTGTCTGGAGGCTGGTGGGGGAATTCACCAAGAGATGGGTCAGATCAGGGAACACCTTCATCTCTTGGCTGGTACACATTTGCCAGCAAGCCCTGCCTTCTCCCCACGAGGTGACAAAAAAAGCCAAAAACCTCTAAAAAGTTCAGAAATTCAAAACACAGTTAAAAAAAATATATCTCTTGAAAATAGTCTCACTTCGGTATGTTTCCATTGGCCAATTTCTTTGTAAAATGTTTACAGTAATGAGATGAATTTTCAAAACAAGATTGTCTTGACCAAAATATTTTCTTCAGTTTGAAACTTTGTAACTTGTTTCCAAAAAAACATTTAGAATTGGGGGTAGGGAAGAAGCAGCACAGAACCAAACTGCTTCTCGTGAAAAGTCTCCATAAACCAGCATTTTCCACAAAAAAATACCTTTTGTCAGAAAATGTCTTGACCTGCATTAAATGGAATTAATTAAGCCCAGTCAAAATCTAGCCTAATGGCAATGAAGTGCTAAATACTCCCCAAATCAGACATAATATCCCCAGCAGTAAAGTGAGAAATTCTTAACAGAATCATACCCAACATATCTGGCCACGTTAGATATTTTTTTACGATCAAATGTTTGCACGGTTTTGTTACCAGTGTATGTTCCTACTAGCCCAAGTCTCTTATTTTATATAGATATGTATACACACATATGCACACACACTGTGATTGGGAAAGAGCTCTAAACAAATATGGGTGTTTGCATCCTGACTTGCCCGAAAAGCAAAGCAGACTGTTCAAGCAGCAGCCGGTGAAAGCAAGCATTCAATTCTACTCAGAGGCTCGTTTTCCTCTAAATGGGCCTCTCAGACTCAGTGACAACTCTTAGCTGCCTGAGAAAAAACACTGGAATAAAAAAAAAAAAAGAAAAAAAAAAAGAAAAAAAAAAAAAGGAACCTATTTTCCAGTGCAAAGTAATCCCTGCTCCATTGCCATGGCACCAGACATCCGTCTCTTTCTTTCATTGACCAGACGAGGTCCTCCTCAGCCCCTAGCTCCTTTTAAAAAAAAAAAAAAAAAAAAAAAAAAAAAAAAAAGGAACCTATTTTCCAGTGCAAAGTAATCCCTGCTCCATTGCCATGGCACCAGACATCCGTCTCTTTCTTTCATTGACCAGACGAGGTCCTCCTCAGCCCCTAGCTCCTTTTAAAAAAAAAAAAAAAAAAGAAAAAAAAAAAAGGAACCTATTTTCCAGTGCAAAGTAATCCCTGCTCCATTGCCATGGCACCAGACATCCGTCTCTTTCTTTCATTGACCAGACGAGGTCCTCCTCAGCCCCTAGCTCCTTTTAAAAAAAAAAAAAAAAAAATTTTTTTTTTTTTTTGTTCATGCGTGTGTGTGTGTGCCTGAATTTGTTTCCTTGGTAGGAAAAGGAGTCATTAAAGTATTAGTTTAGGTTGATTGATTCTTCGGGGACAGAAGAGGGTTCTGGGGCTTTGTAATCTCTGACATGATCTCAAAACAGAGGCTCTTCAGCATGATACAATATTGAAATAGCAAAAGGAAGATGCAGCTCGCCCCTCAGAACGCCAAACAGCACAGTTTACAGGCTGGAAGTTGAATCTCTTCCAAAAACTTTGTGATTTCTTCAAGGTATAGTGAACACCAGGGAAATAAAGGACCAGTATAACGTAACCTCTTTTTCTTTTAACTTCAGAGCAGTTCGTACGCATGGTATGATTCTGAAATGCCCTTCACCACGGCAGCAGCTGAGAACCTGGCTGTAGATTGCAGCAAAATACAAAAAGAGAAGAAAAGCACAAAACCAATAACGGAGTCAGTTTAACGTGAAAAGGACAGGGGGGGTGTGTGGTGGTGGGGAAATCTGTGCTCAAAGACATACCAGTGCTGAAAAACATACAAATACTGCGGAGGTGACCAAAACCAGCTTAGCTCTGCCCCCGTATTTTCGGATACCCCCTCTCCTCTCCCACCTCCCGAGCTAAGGAAAGCAAACCGACTTCCAGCTTCTTTGGGTGAACAGAGCAGTACAAAAGTGCTGGGTCATGACTCAGCATCTGTTGCTTTGTTTCAGCAGATTATTGCAGTGGATAAGTTTAAAAGCCATATCCGATTGCATCTCCGTGGCTCTAGGAAGCTGCAGTTCGCCCTGCGTGCGGGGGACGTTGCAGGTGCTTGGCTTTTTCAGGGATGATTCAGCACCTTGGCAGGATCAGGCTCTTTGAAAAAAAAAAACAAAACCACACATGCAACTGGATGTGCTACGTGTGCTGACTTTTCTTTAAGGGAAAGAGAACCTGTGCTTACTGATGGGTTTTGCAGGAAAAACAAAAGGGAATTTCTCTCGCGCGCAGAAGGGTACATCTTTGGCTGCAATTTATGTGGCTCTTCATTAATGAATAATTCTAAATAACCATCCTGTGTGCCTTCCCTCCAACAAGAGTCCTGACAAGACAGATGGCTCAGAATTGCCTAATGCCACGGTTCACCTTTTTATTTCATACAAAATCAATTTTCTGTGGCATCCGCAGGCCAATGCAGGAGGAAGCGGAGAAAGAGAGCAAATGTATATGCAGCGCACACACAGGCTGCGCTGCCGACGGCGCACGCGCCGGCACACACACACGCAAAATTGATTCCCTGTGGCTCCTGCAGTCTGATCAATTTTGCATTCAGTGCAGACCTAGAGTGAATTTATTACTCCTCGGAAACTTTCTAGCAGAACAGGAGATGGATCCATTATGGCAGAGCCCGAGGTTTCAATCAGACATCTCCTGCAGTCCCCCTGCAGTTTTTGACCCGTCCCCTTCCACAGTGCTTCCCCTGAAGGTAAGAGGGCACCTGATTTAAGACCAGCAGGTTCAACATTTAGGGTCACACCAACGTTACTGGCATCACGGCATTTCCCAGAGGCGCTATTTGGCACGGGGGCCCCGTTATACCACACGAATTTTGATATTTAGATTGCAAGATGCAGCAAGTGGAAAGGGGGGAGGAGAAATGGAGAGGTGAAGTGACTTAAAACACTCTAATGACATCACCAGCAACAAAACCGAGGCACTCTGAGCCCAAACCATTTACCAACCTGTAGCCCATAGCCAACCCTACCCAAGGCCAAGAGGACCCTTTTCTTGGATACATGGGACAAAGTCACCTTGCAACGTTCTGGATGCTTTGGCATTTACACCTCTCAGAAATCATCTCCCGCTCCAGTAAGGAAAATACGTCTCCCCCAGTTGACACAACTGTGAAACTAACTTCTGTCTGACACTTCCATGGGTGACAGGAGCACACACAGAAAGCCAGAAGAAACCTTCTCCTGTGATGGGGCTCCATTTCAGGGTCGGGATATCTAGGGCCCTAGGAAACAGAGGGTATTTTTCTATTCCAGGCAAGTCTGGGCTCGAGGAAGATTCTCTGGCTCATTTGATACGCACCAGTGGGTTCAAGATCCACGTTCAATCTCTTTTGCCAGGTGCAAATTCAGCCCAGGAGGGAAGAAAGAAGAGAGAAGACTGTTCATCTCACCGCTCTCCCTGGGAAGGATGGATAGCAGTAAGGGAATGCTACTGCCTTAGGCTTGGGGGGCATTATGTGATCTCTCTTCTCTTTTAGTTCTTTCAATTTAAACCCAGTTTGTAATTCAATGCCTTCCCCAGAATCTTTTCCTGCCTCCTTTAAAATGCCTGGGTAGAGGTTATGATCTCCGACGTGATTACTGCGGCAAAAAGGAAGAGGAATACGATGGAGCAAGATGGCAGATGTTAGACAATTAGTCAGGAACATGTCTGTAGCTCAATGACCTTTATGATTAGATTCAGTTTCTGGAAGATGAAGCTTGGCTGCTTACCCCTACCTCTGCTTTGAGCCAAACAAAATCTTGGTACGTACACCCAGGAAAATATTGCCACACTTCAAGCCCAGAAGTTTCAAACCTGATCTCCCATTTCATTTTCTCACCCCCACGTACTGTCACGGATTTGCTCTTAGCGAGCAAGACCGTCCACGGCAGACAGATCAGGCACCTGACATGAATTTTTTTGCCTGTTGTCTACTCATGCCTCACACAACCCCTCCTGAGGATGCTCTAGGATTGACTCTAAACTGCCTTCTACCCATCACGATTTTTATCTAGACAAATACCATTTAAAGCACTCCCAAATCAGAATGGCAGCGTTTCGCACCTTGACTTCTCGTAGGCACAAACGACGACGCCAGGTGCCAGACAGGGGAGAACCAGTCTCCCCCATTGTCAGTCCTGCAAGACGCACTAAAAATAGAGCCACACCAAATATAGCTGAGCTGCCTCCGGCTGTGCGCAGATCCAATCCAGCTCCCTTACGCAGCGTGCAAATTAACGCCGGCAAATGAGATACACCGGGCGAATCCGATACGCAGCAAAATTACATTCCGCTGTATAATTCCAAAAAGGTCTTTTGCCGGGATAATGAAAACGATAGCCCTGCAATCAGATTTGTGAAAGTCCTATTGTCTGTGCTAGTCTGCAACTTTCCTCCATGGCCAATTCCACAGATTACCAGAAGAGGGGGATCACATACAGTACTGACCGAAAGGTGAGTTTACCACCAGAATCAGTTTTCCTTTAACAGATATTTTTATTAATTTAATTTTGCCCTTTCCCCCCTCCAATTCCCACTGGTGGCAGAAAAATAGTAAGGAAAAAAAAAAAAAAACTCCTTTCCAAAAATCCCTGTGCCATGTGAACAAAGCTGCAGTCAGCAAGGTAAGGCGTTAACATAGTAATTTATTGTGGGTTTAGTAGGAAAAGTGTGGGTTTAAGTTAAACCACACTAAATTAAAAAAAAAAAAAACAGAAATATTTAGTTCCTGAGACTAATTAATAATGGAATAAAAAGGAATAATAATGGAAAATAATGGGCCTCTGAGCAGCTTTCATGGACCTGATTCAGGTTCCACGCATAAAGTTGCAATGTCGTAGTACGATGCTGACAAACAGAGCCTGGTTGCAGTAAGCTGGTCCAGAAATCAGACCTATTGATATTTTTCTGCATTTTTTGGAGAGAAAAGGCAATCTGGCACACAGAAGGAATTGAGCAGAAACTTTACCAGTACTACCTGAAGTGGGGGAGAACCCAGTCCCTGGATTGGCCCAGACTTCATGTACTTCACAAGCAGTGAAAGTCTTAAAACATACCGTTAGAGCCGGAATCTTAAAATTCAGTGAAAAAACCTGAACTCTAAAGCCATTAGTAGACAACGAAGAATTTATCAGCTTTCCTGCCCCAGGTTGCAGTCTCATGAGCTGTTCTTTAGGCAATGGTGTTGGCTGAAAGGAGTTCTCGCTCCCTCTCTGCTGTCCATCACCTGACCCTACGCCCATTTTCCCAACCCAGACATGCCAGGATGCTGCGTAGTAGCCAGATCCCTGCTCTTTCAAACATCCCAAAATGCTCACTATAGCAGCGTACCCATAAGGTACCTGAAGAATTGCAGTCATATTGACAGAGAGCGCCCTCACTTTGGTTTACAGTGATTTATCTTTTTTGATTTGAAGAGCAAGGGTCCCTAATTTAGCAGATGCTGGCGTAAGAGAGAAGTGGATCGGGCACCCAAATTCTGTAGGCTGCCACACAAATCCCTGTCATAGTCCGTAACTTCTTCCCCATCCCTTCTAGCAGGTCGATGCAATGCATTACCATGCAGCAAATGAAAACAAATCTCTTTAGACATTGTGGGCCAGATTCTCTACTGATGCAAATCAAACCCAAGGAGGGATGTATGCTGACTTATTCAAGGTGGGGCCCAGGTGCTTCCCAAAAAACCCTACTGAAAAATAAAATCTATTTTCACTGGCTTACTTTCACAGAAGAAAGAAGCCAGCTTCAGAAATAATCCAGCCAGACCCCTGGGGAGGAGAAAAAAGCAAAAGCAAAACCAGGCTCCTTCTGGTGTTCACAGCAGCCGCAGCACAGACTGGGGGTGGGGGGTAAGTCTGGCCCAGGAAGGGCTGGGACCCGGGACCCCAGGCGGGACAGGGCACACCCACTAACCCCCGAACAATCGGATGAGCAATCTTTGTCAGGAACAAAAGACATCTGCTGAGTAAAACAGGAATTGACTCAGAACAAGGACAAAGCCAGACAGTATCACATGACGCGCCAGTCTGTTCCAGCAAGATGCCAGGGTCAACGGCAACTAATGCACCCAATAAGTCAAGAGGAATCAATAATGCTAAATAACTCGGTGTCTCCTATATGAAGCAAATCAGTGCAAATGCAGTTAAAACGGGCTCCGCGCGCCGCATGCCGCAGACTGCAATCTGATTGAAGTCCGTCATGTGACACGTCGGCATCGGCAGCCTGAGGTTCCCACAGCTGCGGTAAAATGTCTTTTCAAGCCTGATACATGCATAAGGCAGGTTTGAATATGTATGTTTGCTATCCATCTTTTTTTAGAGACCTAAAATGGGAGGAGAGCAAGGAGACACTGGATTTTTAGAAACACATACACATTGCCCACGCGAAGAGGCTGTTTAATAACAAACCCCACTTCCAAACCACCCCCTCACCATTAAAGTATATTCCAGCTTCTAAATGCTGTCTGTGCACGCGTATGTGTACGCTCACAACACGCATACAAGGAATACACGCCTGCCCCAGTCATCCATCAACAACCAGCCAACAAAACAGATGTTGCAAGCAGAAACGACTGCGCCACGAGGAAGGTCTGAGCCTAAAATTTGGAAGGGTCCTCAATCCAAGTCCCTAAAATGCCATCGTGCCCTGTTTAACTTTGGGTCAGGTCACTTAGCCCCTCCGTGCCTCAGTTTCCCATTTGTAAGACAGGACACCACCACTGCATTCCACCTTTGGGATGCTGTGAGAATACATTAGCAAAATAGGACACCCCCTGATATCACAGTAATATAGGCCAGGCGAGAGCCTACATTTACGTGAGAAGAATTCTTATATGGTTTAACCCAATTATTAACAAATCATTTACACAAAGTTAACTACAACTCCAGAAAGTATCAAATGCAGAGCGAGCAAGCGGCTGTGCGGGGCTGAGCTGCCGGCTGGGGTTAAACCATGACAGTAACTTGTCTGACCACCTGTAATTCAGCACAGTGATTCCATCTCTGCATATGGAAAAAAATTAGCACTGATTTTCCCTTAACAAATCTCACAAAGCTGTGGAAAGATTACATGTCCCTTGGAAACATTCGAAAAAATCTAGAATTTATTATCTTTCATACTTCGGGATTTTTTTAAACTAGGTTTTCCTTCTAAAACCACTTGCTCCGGTTGAGAAAGTTTGCAAAGAACACAATATTTAAAAGTTTAACTTTCTATTTTTTAACACCTCTTCTTTTATTACTAAAGACTGCTATGCGCATCCTTCCGTACATGTTCAACAGTTCAGTCCACCTTGGCAATTCCTGGAACCAATAATGTGAATTTTATTGTTAGATGGCACAGCACTGTATGGAAAACCACAATCCAAAATACACGAATGAATTCTAACCAGTTCAAACCAAGAAATACAGGAAAGGGAGGCAATGAGAGGGAGGCACTACTCAGCAATCCGCATCTAATAAAGTAACTGACTAGAAGTCATCTGAATCAGAGTAACAAAACAGCATCACAGCACACATTACCACTTTTCCCGGCCTCTCTCTCTCATCTAAATGGTTCATTTAACCTGTTCCTAAGTGCCTCTGTAGAAGAAAATGCAAATTTTTATGCAAGTAAAAATGACTCATCACTTAAGCGGGAGGATCTTAACCCAAGTCAGCAAATAAGTTAAAAGTAAAATCAGTAATGTAGATAAGCCAGAAAGCCACGAGCAAAGATGAGTGTACATCAAAGAGTGGCATAGAAAACAGATCTTGAATACGTGAGCGAGGGCCAGAAAGTCATGTCTTGGCCTGAAAGAGGATACAGAGGCCTGCTACCATCACAGCAACCAAATACAGAAAAACAGATTTCTGCAACCTGCAGCAAAAAAACCTCCTGTGGGAGATAGCATGCGTACGATGGGGTCCTGCTGTCAAGGGGACAAGGCAGTGAGTGTTGAGATTTCCCCCGTTCGATTTCCCATTTCCCCATCGGTTCCACTCTCAAACACCACGAAGCATGGCTGGCCTTGGTCATTCACACACATTTTTCTACCCCAGGAGCAGCTGAAATTCAGGACTTTCAGGTAGAGAAAGGGAGATAGATGCTTCTCCACACTCCAGACATAATAAAGCACAAAACACCGCGTAGAGGCTTTTATACATCAGGAGAAGAGAAGGAATTAGGAAAGCTAATACCAAAGAGGCCCCAACACTACTCTGAGCTCTGTAAAGCAGCTGGGTGAAGTATTTCAGGATGAACAGGACGAAGCGCAGACATTATTGTTATTATTTATTATATAACGTTCCATATTGCTGCATTTTCAATTCACCCACCACCACCTCCTGGAGCACTTACACTGTCACTCTGTTCTTATGTTGCCCTAGTTTTCCAGCTTTCTTCTATCTAGGTAAATATAGAGGCCCCATCTCTGAAGCAGCTGAGTACCTATTATATCCTGCTGTTTCTCCCTCGCACTTATCCTATTATGCTATTACAGCTGGTGTAGGGTCGTGTGTTTTCTATTTTGTGACATAATATTGTGGGCCCAATTCCACCATCACTAATACACTATATAATAAGGGTGAGACGCACAGGAGTGCTGGTAAGAGCACTTCATGTGGCAGGAGTCAGGGCTACAAATGGTTAGACCACTATCGCTCGGCAGGAGCCAGGATCTGCTCATTCCCACAGATACTGTTATGCTTTCCATTTATATATAAATTACCATTGTATATATAAAGACAGTACCGACCCCTAAAATAACAACCGTAGCAAATACAGCCACTTAATATGTGCAAATAGAGACAACTTTGGATGCATATCAGAATGAATAACCTCTCTCTCTCTCTCTGCCTTTTAAGCAGAGGAAAATATTATTTCAGGACTTCTGTTCATCCCAGCTCCTTCCACCTTCTGCAGCTGAAGGTACCCGGCAAAATGGGAAGTGAGCAGTGCCAGTGGTACATGGGTCTTTCCCTTCTCCCAGGCTCTTTGTGCAGGGGAGTTTTTGTGACCTTTTGTCCTTAAAATCTCCACTCATATTGTTGCTCTTGGAACAAAGTCAAAGCGACCCTCTGGGATGCTATGCGGTGGTCACTGGGTCCAGCAGCAGTTTGTTGTGCCATTTTGAGCCAGTGTCCGTGAGGGTTTTGAGCCTACACACACTGGGCACCTGAGGCCAGGCTAAATTTCAGCCTACTGCCAGCCCGGTACACTGTGGATGGAGAATAGCTGATCAGGAGGAGCTCCAAGCCAGATCAAAAAGCACTGAAAAGAGACAGGATTTAGCAAATCAGAGCTCTCCACTAAAATAGCAATGCCATTTTCAAGCCCAAGCTGGTGTCTCCTTGACATCAAGTCATGCAGAACAAAAAAGTAACTCTCTGCTGCACGGTGAATACCCAGAAGCAGCAGCTACAACAGCAAACAAGGGAAAGCCACAGCAGATGAGCACAGGTATGACACGCAACAGGGCAGGAGGACTGAGCAGAGATGCAGGATCTGGTGACAGCGAAGGCTTCAGCCTTTCATCTCTGCCTGAACAAAATACAGTGCAGGCAATGAGTACGACCCGTCAAATTATCACACAGTCCCTGTGACCCATTCCATAAATATCCGAGGTTTATTATTGCTGTTACTACACATGTAGAAGATACCAAGCAAGACTGGGTGGTAATTTACTAAGCGCAGTACCACAGAGAGTAAAAAACTTTGAAAGCAATGGGAATTACTTGCCTCAAATTAATGAGCTGAAGCCTATGTTATTTTTAAGAACAGAGTAGGTTCCTAAATCTCTTTTTCAAAATGCTGCTCTCAGGGATTCGCCTATGGTCACGGAGGAAAGGCACTGCAGTGCTACCACACCCAGATCTCAGCTGCTTCAGTTTCAAGCCTTGGCAACAAGAGCAAAGGTCCTGGACCAAGACTGACATCACGGACAAGGAATAATGAGCACATTTTTATCCTATTTAAAAATATAAAATGATTGCAAAATAGCATAATTATTGATTAGTTAGGGCCTTTTGTCAAAACCTTCATTTTTTTAATAAGGACTATAATGAGAATATAAATTATATTATACATATTATGTTTATCCATATCTTCTGTTATGGTTATAGCTAACCTGCTTATCAGAAAAAAAGAAGAGAGATGGAAGCTGATGAAGAGCAAATTCTGCTTTTGGGTTCCTTCTCCTTCTCTGACTTTTAAAACAGGCTCCTCTAATCTGTCTCCAGTGCCACTGAAATAGGGGAATAAATCAATGAGGCTGATTCTTAATTCTGAAGACTATGGAAGCTACTGAGCCAAAGGGGACCAGAAGAGCATTAGAAGAAACTGTAAAGGGGAAGGAGGGACATTTGTGGTACTCAAAGGGCTTTTGCTCAACTCAGCACCATCCCTGAGCTCAGAGGATTATCTGCACTGAGATCATTTTGTAAACTAAATAAAATAATAAGAAAGTCCTTCAGAATTTCAGTTAAGTGCTAAGTGAATTAACCACCATCTGCCTGGACCAGACTAACACAGGGAACAGGCTGAGGTATTCCTGTATCTCCTCCTGTGAATGGTCTTGAGGAGTAAACCGAAATGTGGCTCAATTCTCTAGGAAAACCCAATAGGAAATGAATGCTGTTGACCTGGCAATGACTTTCCTGGCATAGCTGAAATAGGCTCACCGAATAACAGGGATGCAAAACACAGTATCAGTTTACTGAGAAGTATTCCAAAGAGTCCAGTGTGTTTTAAAATAATGAGATTATCCCAGGGAGTCACTTTTGTCTACTGTGCCATTTGGTGGCCGATTTCAGCCAACAGCTTCTTGTTTAGAGGGGTGAAAACCCCACTGTAAATAAGCAGATATAGGATAATCCACATATTAGGAAGAGCTTGATCCGAAATCCATTGGAGCTCCCTGGAAGACTCCTACCAGCTTGTTGGCTGTTGAATCAGCTTTCATGAAGTTAAACCCTTCTCAGTTAAGACTCTTAAGAGGGAAATATTTTTTTTAGTAAAGAGTGCCTGGATTTGACCAAGATTTGACTGATGTAGAAGATGTTAAATCTCATGTCATTTTATTCAGAACAGTCCTACTGGCAGCAGTGACACATATGGAAAGTACAGTCATGCCCCTCAATCACCCCATAAACCAGGCTGTCAGATGTGTTCAGCCACGATTGCAACCATGCCATCCTGAGTGAGGATCCAGCCCAACACTCCTACGGTGTAATGCTGGTGAATTTTTGCCACAAACAAATGCAATCCTACCGAAACATCACGGCTTAACAAATTGTACTTTACAGAGATCTTGACATAATTTCCCATTCTTTAATTTTGGTTTGCACTTCTTGCCAGTGTCAGTCAATCTTTTACTAAAGCCAAAATCGGTTCCCAACAAACACACCAAGCTTTGGACTTCACTGAAATCCATCCAGAAGACATCAAGAACAGATTCATAACTTACAGCAATTTCATAACTTGAGCATCTTGTGTTTTGTTCAACAGTTCATGTGGCAACCATAGCCATGTAAACTGAAGAGCAAAATCTGCACTGCATTTTAACTGAAGGATTCAGTAATAGCACGGTGAAGAATGCATTTATAAAACTCCTGCTTGTTGAAAGAGCAGAGATTTTAAACCCACTTAGGCAAATGCCAGTTTGCACAACTATCCCATCTCTTTTTGATTCTTTCTTTATTTTCCAGTGCCCTACAACCTTCGGGAGGGTTGTGTGTCACTGTGATCCACTTTCCATAATATCATACATTCCTTTGCAACCACTCCAATATCCTTGTTTTATAGCCTGTAGTGGAGAATCCCACTGAATTGAAATGATGTTACAATGAGAGACAAAGCAGTGAGAGATGAGAATTTCTCATCTGTTTCTATTTCTCTTGTAGTAAAACCAGTTAGCATCATAATCAATGCCCGTCTTCAGGGTGGATTAGTTCATGAAGACATCTAAAGTCACCTCTTCTTATAGTCAGCCTGTAATGTCACAGAAACAAAATTATATTAATAGTTCATAAGCTTTTTAACTACAGATGTGCAGCCTAGGGCTTTTTAGCTTGCTAGTTTGTCATAGCTACCTTGTCCAGCTATCCTGGGACTGCACCCAGGACCTCCAAAGTTAAACCAACTGTTCTTTGCAGCCTGAGCTGCAGGATCAAAGCCTAAGAGCCAAGACAGGCCCAGTTCCTCTCAGATTTGGGCACTTGAGGGACGCACAATACACACTGACCAACAGACTATATCCTTCGGACCAACAGACTATATCCTTCTCTGAACAGTAGAGACTGGTCTGGGGCATCTCTGGTGAGCTTCCACTAATTGTGATGACTACAGTGTTGGCCAGGACACACAAGTAATTATAGCTTGACCTAGAGTTGGGGGACTTCAAGTAAGTCTCCATTAGCAGCAGTCTCACATATCTGAGCTAACTCCAAAAGACCTATTACACCTATGTATCTCAGCACTGCTCCAGGGAGAGAGATCAGCTCAGGGCCTAAAAAATATAATGCCCCATTAACCTGGCATAATTAGCCTCTGCATCAGGCAGGCTGGTCCTGCTTCGAGCATCTGAACTAACCCGTCTGCAGTTTGTTCTCTATACGTTACCGATACCCACCGAGCGGAATAGCCAGCTGGTGAGTTCAAGGGCCAGATCCAGTTCACGAGGCAGAAAATCTGGTCCCTGGGGAGGCTGGCTGATCAACAGGCCAGACAAACTAGTATTGCTGTGTGCCTGCTTAAGTGCGTGAAAGGGCAAGACACAGGTCAGCAGCACTTATTAAGCTGCCAGTAAAACGGGACATCCATCAGACGCATACCAGTGGGTTACACAAACACGTGTTTACCGAACTCGACTCACGTGTAGTCTCAATGACTTCAACTGGACCTTTCACACGAGCACACTCCCACGTGTGCAGAAGTATCTGTAGGATATGGGGGGGCATAGCCAGCCCCCATATGATCTGTACATTAAGGGAGAGATCAGCATTGGATGTCTGTTTCAAATTGTAAGCAGCCCTGCTGCAATTAATCACAGCTTGGTTGATAAAGCGTACTGCACTGAAATGACAACACGCATTCTGGGAAACTAACACTGTCATCTTTAGCCGCAACAAGTTTATTTTAAACCTCAGAACAATGAAGATTTGTCACCGAGTCTCTTGTCTGATCTACTCTTCTGAATGCAGCTTTCTAAACAAGTCAGAAGCAGATGGCCCAAAGGATCATTTACCAAGGTTGAGATTTCTCTATCACCTTCTGGACGGAGGCTTCCAAAACAGGGATCTGTGTCCTCGGAAGCAAAATACTGTCTTAATGATGGAAACTATGAGGTCAATATATGGAACAGAAACATTAAACAACACCCATTCATCAGCGCTCAAGGAAGAGGGTATATGCTACGTGATGCATTATTTCTATACATATTTAATTGCTGAACACTCACAACATTATTTTATTAACTACTGAATTAAACTATATACTGGATTAATTACTGCCTTTGAACTACTGCTGGCATTTCTTCAATTCTCTCTCCCCCCATTCAATTTTGCCTTTTATAGCATTTTACCCACTTTACCTAGAATAGTTAAGTCCATCCTGGAAAGTATACAAAGCTATATAACCATCTTAAATCACGTGAAATGACACATAAATATTTGCTTTTTTTCCCAAGATTTTTCTAAAACTTTATCAAAACTGAACTATTTTTCCCTTTCTTTGCTAGAAGATATTAAAAAAAAAAATCTCCCACGATTTAACTCACCAACCTATTATAGTTTTCAATAGAAAAATGTATTACTGAAAAACTCCTGATAACTTTTTGCTTTAAATTAAGGTCTTGGTTTTTATCATGGGCTGATACTGAATCCACTGCTAAAAACTGTCAAATCCTTTCTCCTTTCACACAGTTCATTCAGGTGTAAAAGAAAAAAAAAGGCTATACCTATATTATAAGGGCAGCTATTACAATGAAGAAACGTTCCGTGATCTAGAGCTATTTCCTAAAGCCCGTCTTCACATCAGAAATGTGACATTTGTACAGTCGAATTCTCCCAGAAAGCTAAATCCCAACGCTTTGCTCCAGAAGCACAGGCATCAGAGTCGTGTGATTTACACGACCAGTCACAGCTC
>VYZW01017483.1:114742-147026 GCA_013401315.1 Balaeniceps rex
TGACAATGCAGCCCTGAACCCTTTTTGCTCCCGCTGTGACACTTGCATTCAAGAGCAAGGGCGGCTGCCATCATAAGAATGGACAATGGCATGAGGAATACAAGGGAGAGGGGGGATAAAAAAAAAAAAAGGAAATCAGATGAATTCAGAGCTAAGATGGCAGAGCTCTCACCTTTTCCGCTTTTTTCGAGTAATCTGGATGGAGACGTCCCGCAGAGAAGAGATAAAAAGGGTGTGCTGAACTGTTGGATGGTTCTGAAGACTTCTGCATTTGCAAACGCATTTTAGAACTATTTGTAGGGGTATATATGCTGCATGCCATCTCTCTGTCTCTGTCTCTCTCTCTCTCTCTGTGTCTCTCTCTCTTCTGTTTTATGTCCTGCTATCTCCATCACACACCTCTAATAGTATGAAGACTTTCTGCCCATGTAAGTAAGTGAGAGTGTGTGTTCCTTAATGTTTGAATCAAGACACACGTCTGCATGCATTTCTAATCTAAGGAGCCTATAGCAGTTACTACAACTATCAATTAGTCAGCAATAGCTCGAGATCCCCATGTGTCTGGGTGAACAAAGGTGAGAAACACATGCAAATAGTACTACAGCACCTGGGTCACGTACAGTAACTTAGCTAGCAACAAATAATTGCATCTGTTTCTGCCTTTTCGATGCTTCTTGCTCATTGTTATGTAAAGTTACAGGTTATTAATGTGAATTGCAACACAATTAGACATGGCATTGTATATTTTCATTTGAACAACACAATAAAAGGAAATTAAGCTTAACTAGATGGAAATAAATGGTGACTTAAAGGCTTTAAACTAAAAGATTCTCTCATCTGCAGCAGTGCTCCATTTTTTGATCAATTGTTCCTGAGTTAAAGATGCAAATGATGTAGATGTATTTGGTCGTTTCATATATAGTAGATAAGAAACCGATTATTCCAGAGGAGACAGAGAGGATGCCTAATTTCCTGAAGTTAAGTCCATAGAGAGGGTAAGCTAAATCTGTTACTATTTTTTTTAATTAAGCGACTGCTACTTTTAAAATCATTTTAAGGGTGGTTTTTCAGATGTTTTAGACTTAAGCCAAACAATTAAGAAGAAAGATACGGTACCTTTTACTCTCTCCTTCTTCTTAACCTCAAAAAATGAGCCTTACCTTTAAAAACTGTCAGAGCCAAAATGGACTAAAAAAAAAAAAAAAATGCCCTGAACAAAATCAAAAACAATAAAATGAAAAAAGCTCCAAAATCCAGCACCACCCTGACTCCACCACAAGCAAAGACAGAGCTGGGTTGCTATCCATGAGCACAGAGCACTTCAAAGGTGACAACACAGTCTGTGGACAACGTTATTTACACAGATTTCAGAAGAGCGACTACGGCTCCAAACTGTAATTTAATTTGCAGAAATTATACCCCACATTTCGAAGAGCAGGGAACTCTGAAAATTAAGCAGTTTGACAGAAAGAGTTTGTTGCTGAGAAGTAAGCATTTTTTCCTCACGTACAATATGCTCGCAGAGTACTGCAAGGATGCACGCTGCACAACCTTCTATCGTTAGCTCGCTTTCTACTTATATCGGCTTCCATGGGAGGCTAATTAGTGACACCAAAGGAAAAACATTCTTCCCAATTTTGGGCTCCGAGAAACTGCCAAGTTTATTTAGCTTTAGACGGCATAAAGAAAAAAAAAAATCTTAAATTTAAAACAACAGAAATGCCTCCTTAAAGAAATAATTCCCCAGCTCCCTCACCTTTTAAGAACAGGCTAGTGGCTAGAAGATTACAGCCGGCCACTGCTAACGACACAGAAGGTGCTCACAATGAAGCAAGATTAAAGAAAAGCTGCAGTAAAACAACGTCTTTGCCCAGAGAAGCCCTGAGCGCCAGCGTCCCAGAGCTGACTGTACAGCGTAAAATCAAGCAATAACGGGCTTTAAAAGAAACGGTGCTAAATGGGTGTTGTGCTGACCCGCCATGCAGTTGCATTTCAAAACTTAGCTGTTGGGAATTGCAGGTGCTATGGAGACAGAAGATTTCCAATATGCCAAGCGCAGAGTTTATCGCAGGCTCTTTGCTCTCTGAAAGAAAGGCACGGCATAGAGGACTAGCACAACACGGGGAGCAGTGGCCGGCTTTGCAACTCCACCAGAAACAACCACGCTCGCAGTCCCTGTGCCAGAGGTCTTATCAGGCAGACAAAAGCATAACAAAAACTACAAAATAATCTCGCCCTTCGCCGAACAATGAGACCTTAAAATATACGTACGGGAGGGTATTACATGCAGAATAGGCAGGGGGAGGGGCGGGGGGGATGAGAACAACATTTCCCATCAATGCGTTTTATTTCTTAGTGTCTGAAAAGGCTGTTTCCCACTTTAACGTGAATTACTCATCTCTTTCATTGGGCCGGGCTGTTGCCTGCAAATGTACATCTCAGGTGAAAAGGGGCATTTGTTTAGGAGTTCAAACAGAAACTAATCGCTCGATACTTATCTGGGGTTGAAAAGTAGTTAAATAGAAGAGTAAAGGCTGTAATCGTTCCCGTGGCTCTCTAGCTACTAACACCACTTGGGCACGCAGGTCCGGCAGACCCTAAGGTAGCTAAGGGAGGAAGGCAGCTGAACCAGAGAGCTGGACGTTTTTACTACTGTATTTTACACCCAATTCTTCTAGCTCCTCGTCCGAGTCCTGATACCGTCGCTCCTTCAAACGTACCACATTTCGATAAAATAAGTCAGCTTTCTTTTAAAAAAAAAAAAACAAACAGATGAATAGACACCACTAATCAGATGTAATGTAATCGAACGCTCTTCTTCATCTAATCTGTCTACTCTGTGTAATCTAGCTATTCTACCAGCTCCAGCATTTGTAACAGGCATGACATTGATTCAGATCTCGTATAATGTTATTTCAGTATTTTATTCTTAAACGAGACTACAATTTGGGTGGCTGCTTTGCATCCAAAACTCCTCATCAACTTTGTAAATGATATCATGTGTAAAGCAAAGCTGATCTGCACCTTTCTGCTACTTTTTAATTGCTGCATTTCGCCGTGTTGCAGACAATTCTCAGAGCACGGCACAAATTTTTAAACAGACAAAAGAGCAACGGGAATTTAACAACAGAACTACCCAGGATCAACAGCAAAAAATGAAAACCACAAAGCTATTCGACAAGATCTGCCTTCAGATGCAGGCTGGAAAGAGATGAAATCTTGTCAGCATACAACACTGATACATGTTTATGTTTTCTAAAATGCAGAATGATTTCCTTACAAACAAGCATTTAAACAGTGCCCACCTAGGTTTTCCCCAAAGAAAAAGCAAACCTCCTCTTATTTTACAGGACACGCAGGATTCACAGATTACCGGACAAATCGGTCTGCCAGGTAAATGACAGCAGTGGAAAGAACAAACAACCCCTCTCATACAAACAAATATATTTGAATGTAATAAAAATGTTGACAACAGTTATGTGATTAAAGCAATTGTTTTTTTTCATTTAAGGCCTTACCATTGGAATAATTTAAAATTACGTGAGAAACATCAGCCCCTTGGGTTTTGCAGAAGAGATTTAATTTGTAGAAATAGTTGTGGGGTTTTTTTAAACGTAGCTATTTTCAATGTTGCGAGATAAAGCTCTCTTTTTTTTTTTCTAATTTTATTTTAAGAATAGACCCCATTTAGGATTTCACATTGTAAATCTCCCTATGTCTGAATGCTGTTACAAGGTTTGACAATGAAAGAATAATTCATGTCAGACAAAAAGAGCCCTTCAATCAGCTTCATGCAGCTTTTCTCCTGCAGGGCTATGCCAAAACGAATGTGGAATCCTGAACTGAACCATCCATCACATTTCCCGAGTCTTTCAATTAATGACACTGCAATCAGATCGATGGCGTGTAATAAGAAAAGAGCTTTGCATTTCTATACCTATTAATTCGCTGAGTAACTCCAGTGGTAAAACGTGACCAGAAAGGGAAAAGAAAAGAAAATTTCATCCTCCTAGCAAGATTTTTGGGGATGTTTAAGCCACTCTGTACCAGCCTCGGTTCTACATTCCTGTCTCACCCCAACTCCTGAGTGCTCAAAGCAAAAATCACGCAAGCTTTTTTTGTCTAAAAGCAGGACAGGCTCCCTTCCAGACAGGTATTTTCTCTTCTGCTGCTAAGCACATGGAGCACTAAGTGTTTTCTAGGTAGACACTCTAGATTACAAAGAGGAGTCCATTTTTCTTCCAGGCTCAGACTGGTCAACCCCCACCAGACTCCTGTTAGCCAGAAATGTCCTCCACGCCACTGGAGCCATGGAGGAGCGCAGTCACTTACAGGGCAGGACTCTGCAGACTCGTTCTCCGGTGCGAAGGCAGTAATTAGCGACAAAATTTCCAGATCACAGAACATGCCAAGGATGGAGTTACCTCACGCAGTGATTAACCTCCAACAAAACGAGGTGGGGGAGAGAGCTGGGCAGGGGGTGAGGACAGCCGGGACAAAAAAAGTCTACCAGCAACCATGGGATGAAATTAGAGTGACCTCACGTCAGTGAACTGGCATAAGATTTTGGATCGATGACAAAAATTATCGAGGCTTTGCAGAATGGAGCTGCCAAGCACATTTCAATTCCCTTACTGCAAACGTCGTGGGTATTGTTTGGAGAAGCCGAACACCGCAGGAAAGAGAAGACTGCAATTAACCACAGCATCACGTTTATGAAAATGATTTCATTCCGAATTGTCTTTTCTTTTAAAAGGTAGCTTTTTGGCCTTAGAATGCCTGACTTAGAAAATACCCTCTCTTTGAATATTACGCAGCCGCGCATTTCCTAAAAAGCTACCGAGTCTCTCCTTTCTGGGTCACGCGGGGAAATAAGAGCTCAAACCCAAAGGCTTCACCACCTTGTGGCTGGCCAGCAGCTTAGAGGGAAGGACTGATTTGGAGGACCTCCCAGGAGACAAGGGTGGGTCACAGGCGATGAGACACATCTTGCCTACAGAAAGACCCCGTTGCGAAACTGGACGTGAACTGCCCCTGCCAACGTTAACCCCTTCCTCTGGACCAGATGAAGCCTTCAATCTCCAGCGCTGACGCTGATTTCAGCAGCTTTGGCTTTACCTCAAAGGAAAGGAGCTGCAGCTGTGATAGGAGATGGACCCAGGTCAAAACCTACAAAAAGACCTTTTGGGAGCAACAGACTTTCAGTGAGGTTGTGTATTTTGGAAGTCTTCAGAAAGGGAAAAGAAATCTTTATGAGAGAAAACAGGAAATGGAACAACAGCAAACAAGGGAGGTTTTTAAGGCTAAGTTCACGAATCCTTTCAAATATCAAAGAGTGCGTTTAAAGGATCATTTCTGGCTTTGCCTCTTAGCATCTTTTATGATCAAGTTTCAGCAGTTCCAAATCTCAGCAGCACCTCAAAAAAAAGCCTTGTTAATGCTGCATCTGAATTTACCCATCCCTGCCACACATGGAGTCAGACAGAGTCTGTAAGCGTGCGGGCCTAGGAGGGGAACTGAAAACACCATGGCAATGAGCGAGAGGGGACAATGCCCATGAGATGACTCGCAAAATAATTGCAGCTAAAGCACGGTGAGAGATGCCCACTCGCTGGCAGACAAAGAACAGTAAATAAATAAATAAATACATCGTGCAGAAGCAAAGACAATTCATTTACAAATAAAACGTGGGAGTTGAACGCAGGCTAAAGAAATAGGAAAAAAGAAATCTAGGATGGGAAACCTGTGAAACTGAAAGGAACTTTGACTAGGAAGCCAAACGCAAAATATTTCTATCGCACGTCACTGTATCTTGCTCTCTCTGTACAGAGCACGTAAACGCATGCAGCCGTAGGTGTCTCAGGACCACACGACATTTCAGAAGAGCTGGTTTCCCAGCGCAGCTGCAGCACACATACCCCAGCGACCTGCAAGGTACAACCAGCCACTCGGGCCAGAAGTCAGCCCAGATCACCTCTCCTGACTTACAGGACACATTACACTGACAACAACCCCAACTAGTTTTTGTGCGTATGTCAGCATCTATACGCAGGGAGGTGCCTTTAAGCCCAGGGAGGTTGCAGGAGCTGGGGGGGGGGAAATATTTCTGGCATTATACAAGATTCTCACAGCGAATATGTGACTGGAGATTTACAGCTCTGAACAGTGCCCTGCGCTGTCCAGTTGCAAAGCACAGTATGTGCTCCACAGCTTAATAACGTACAAATGTCTTGTCTGCCAGTAGGTCAGGGAGAGGGGAGAAAGGGGTGCCGCCTCGAGCCATTATTCCAGCACTGGCTGCCTTCCAGGAGCTAACAGAGCTTCAGAAAGCACGGGCAGGCTTGCTTACATCTGCTTCCCTCTGCTGTAGCTGCAGACAGACTTACACACTGATATTTTCTTTCTTCTTTTTCTTTTTTTTTCTTTTTTTAATGGGTTTGGACAAGCTTTCAGTAGGTATTCTCAGGGTTCTTTTCCTCATCTCTCTCAAAGGAGCCTTGGGAGCAACCATTGCAAATGAATTTGATAAAGAGAAGGCTTCTATAATTGTTTGTCTTGTTCGGTGGCTGGGGCAATGGCAGCATCTGGCCTCGTGGTAATGCATCTGTCTACAAAAGCTGTGGAGCTTCTGTCAGCTCCCGTCAACAGAAAAAGTCGGCTACCTGTCTTGTTGCCATACAGACAGGCACACAAAAATATCCACCTGGACTGTTCAAAGTCATGGCCAAATTTAAGCTTTGGGAGTCAGACCTTGTCCCATCTGGTGGGATGCATTTCTGGAAATTTAGTTACAGAAACGCAGAACTTCAGCTACCGAGGTCCTGGGTGCAATCCCTACCGATCACAATATTTAAACAGTCATTATTCAATTTCCCTCTTTCTACTGAAATAGTAACTAAAGAGACACCTTCACAATGCTCCTGGTGCTCTAGCACATGATTAATACTACAATTAAATTTCAGCGTTAAAACAATCAATTCAACAAGGATGCTGCTAGTCAGCCGCCACCTATAAAAACCCCCCTGTGTCTCCTTAGGTAGGAAGCCCATCCTTAGCTTTCTCCAAACCCCCGTTCAAACCGTAGCGCTGCAATCACCCCTTCCCATCAAAACACAAGCAGGTTTATTTCAGTACCTGCATTTTACAAATAATTATCTGACAACACAATATTATTAAAAGGTAGATAAGGAAATTAAAGGAAAACCTGAAGGTAAGTGAGATCATAGAATCAAAGAATGGTTTGGGTTGGAAAGGACCTTTAAACATTATCTAGGTGCTAAAATATTGATGCGTGTGGGATTACAAGGCTGGAAGAAGACAGACAGCATTTAAGTTCTCAAGAGTGGGGATTTCCAAAAGAGGCAAGGGCGTATATCGGGACAATTCTACATTTCCAAGGCACCTAAATGAGACAGAGAGGCACAGGGTCCTTTTGAAAGGACAGCGTGTTGCCACTGCAATGAAAAAAAGGTTGAGGAGCACTGGTTTAGGAGCCATAAAGATCAGGGTGGGGTGGGGTGGGGGGTGATCCCAGCTTCACATTCCTCATGATGCTATGGAATAAAAAAGAGCGCTTTAGTTTTGTTCTGGGCTCTCTCCACCGACCGATCCCATCCTCAGATAAAACAATAGAATCACATATACAAATATTGGCAGCGCTCAGCCTTGTTTTTCACTGCAAGCCCAAAGGGCATGCGGCAGTGAAACTGCAAGCTCTTCTGAGCATGTCTAATCAGCTCTGCCTGCCAGATTTTCAATCTCTGGTGGCCAGTTCTGTTCCCAATTTATACAAAAATGCAGCTTCTAGTACGCGTGGTGTTCTGAGGACAAGCTCCGGTCCTCAGGCCCATCTGAAACAGGAGAAGAACACACATGGAGGGAGTAGGCACAGAAAGGAGTTTATTGATTTCTCGATCTCCCTGCTGGGATCTCTACTCAAAGCCATGGGGCTTGGTGAGAACAGCTCTCCAAAGGATTTATTTTTGCATTGCACCTCCTGGAAGTATAACCTTGGAGGTATAGCACAGTAGGTGGAAGACTAAACCATACCAGGACTCCCAGCTGCTCCACAAGTCAGTGAAATTCGGAGGCTGCTCCACAGCAGAGAGCAAGAAGAACCACCCTACATGCTCATCAGTCCCACCCAGCTCAGAAAGGAGCGGACAATAGTCCATTGTCACCCAGACAGAAGCAATTAGCTCTTGTTCCCTCATCAGGGGTGTTTTCTCAGTCATTTAATTAACACCAATAATTCAGTAGTACCAACTTGTTTTTAAAGAAGGACGAGCATGCTTTTTTCTTTTTTTTTTTTTTTCTTTCAAGAGTTGTGTAAGTGACTACAGATGCTATAAAGATTTTCAGAAATATCCGATAAATGGGCTCTATTTAAAAAAAAACAAACCAGAAAAAACCCCACTGGGCCTTTATCTGCATCTTTCAACAACTAAACAACTTTTAAAATATCAGCATTACACGTTTAGGGCTGACACTATACTCATATAAGTTTTGACGTAAAAAATCAGTTGCCGAAACTATTCACATAGTCTCCCTCTACAATAAATGGAAAGAGCAACACTTCCAACAGGCAATTCACTGCTTCCCAACACGGCATCTAAAATACCTAACATCATTCACTCCCTGGAGGTGCCCCCTTCTCTCCACTGGTTAGAAAGAGATCCTGACTGACCGGCATAGCCCTAAACTCCTACTTTTTAGACATTTAAAAATTAGACAAGCTTAATCCTCTCCAGAGTGTCTAGCCCTTGTATGACTAACATTGGGATTTCCTACAGGGATGTAGCAGCCTAAAACTGATCAAACTCCTGAATATCCTAGGTCATTTGAGAAGAACACATTTCAAAAGCCCTAGCCAGTATCTCAACTGTCCCACACGACTTTTGACACAGAGACTGATATGTCTTATGCAGTCCTCTAATATCTCAGGAGTGGAAACTTGTGAGAAAGAGGTTACGGGCAATGTTATTTATGCTACTTAAGCAAATCTCTTCTTAATTTCAAGTGCCTAATCATTTTCTTGTGTCTGTTACCTTGGTTCTCGCCTTCTTATTGTTCTACCTCTACTACACTCCTATACATACACACACATGCACAAACATATATATTTGGTCTTGACAGATATGGAGATAACTCTTACAAAAAGAAGCTTAATCCTAAATAATGCCAGGATACAGAAAAGAAAAAAAAATCTATTTACATTTCTGTGGGCTACGAAATAAGTCTTATTCACTCAAAAGCTGAGAAGTGGGATAATTTGAGGTACTATCAGATGCTTATCAGATTTATGCCAATGGTTAGTGAGCCTTAACTGCAAACACAGACATATCAGTGTTCTTGTAAGTCAGCTGCTGCATGTTTTAAAGGGAAGTCACCTCTTCTCCAAGAGCACATTAGTCACATGTAAACTGTTGAACCTGGAGAAATAAAACTTTCCTGACGGTCACAGTAGTTGCCTTATGGAAGACATTATTACCCTTACATTAGCCTGTAAAACTACCATTATTATTGAACTCAAAACTAACCACTGGCGTTTCGACTCAGCAGCCTTCTGCAGCAGAATACAACGGTCTGGCCGTGCACAGCGAGCATGATTCATACCTTCAAAGGCAGAATATAAGGATTATATACTGCTTTGGCTCACTGGAGGATGTGCACGAGTTTCAATACCTGTGTATTAGAGTTCAAGAGAAACAGATTTTTGGTTCCCCCCCCAAAGTATTCTGAGACCAACCATATTTGGTCTGAAGTGGATTTATCAAAAGTTTATATTCGAGTGGAAATCTGATAAAACTAATATCCTCTGAACAGTTTTTGCCATCTAAACCCCTACACAGAAGAGATGACCCTACAGAGTCAACACAGCGAGTCAGAACTCTTCAGTTTACCTTGACCCCTTACACAGAGATCAGAGACCAACTACACCAGAGAAGTTTGATACAACTCCGCTGTCTGTCTCCTGGACACTTTCAGCTGTTTATACAAGCACTAAAACTAGCTACTGGGCTATCGTACGATTTTCCAAGTTTTGCAATCCAGTTTCTTTTAGGAATTCACCTTCAGAATGTGATACTGTACAAACAGCGTTACCACTCTGCAACTCGCGTTACCTATGAGCTTGCTCAGACCCCAAAGAAAATGCCTGAAGAACCCCTTGTAAGCCAAGTTTAACCTGGTATAAGCAGGTGGTTTCACTAACAGTAGTGAGGTTTTGGCCCATTTTTTCAATTGAAAATCCGGTACAATGAAGCCTGCAGAAGTGAAAAAACATATACAAACCGTGATCAGAGACTTAGGTTTCTAAACCGTATTGAGGTTACAAAAACAAATTGACATCAACATATGGGGAAAGTCTGAAGTTGCAGCAAACATTCGCATATGTGAGACACTTTGGCATGTAAGAGTCCCCATTAAATTCAAATATACAATGCACAAGATTAAAGTTATTCAGAGGCATTAGTGTTTGCAAGATCAGACCCTGAGATTTCTCTGTGTAGTAACAGTTACTTTAGGTTTAATCTGTTATTGCATTAATATCTATAAAGAGCATATATAAATACAAATCAGATGGCAGCTGCAGTCTTACTGAAGAAAAACAAAAAGATTGGAGGGCGAGGGGGGAACTAAAATTTCCATGATGGCAATTGCCAATGCCACGTATTTTGGGATTATCATTCTGCTCAAACTGCAGCTATTTTTTTTTCCATACACAATACACGCACACACATATATATGAGAACAAAAAAGGCCAAGAAATTAATTAGAGAAAGAAGAGAAGGATAATACTGATGGGGAAAATTGCTTCAAAATGGACAGATTGCTCTTAAACAGGAGCAAGTGATAGTTTTAAGTATAGCAACCCCCCTCAGATTTCTGTGAAAAGCCTGATGTGCTCTACTTAACACTTAAGAAAATTCACTAGGGAATAATGACCTCTAATTTATTTTGGCTACAGTGATCTTCATCTGCGCTTCTGTTAATCTCACTCTGAAGATTTCAGGGTACTTTTTAACTGGGGACTGACTCATTCTCTAGCTGCCTAAATTAATCTGCTCAGATATTTCCCCAAATAACCATCTGCTCTACCTTGTATTTGTTTCACTCTCCGACTATCTCAGTTCTTGGTCTGTCCTGCTGGCTTATTCAGCACTCTTTAAACTTCTCCTCTGGCCTTGTGTCTGGTTGCTTATGTTTTGGACAGACAATAGAGGTGATACAGGCCATTATTCATGAGAAGCTTCAAGTGTAACGTGAGAAACATCTCATCTCCTGACCCCTGTTAGCATAAGAATTGCTGATAAAATTCTGGACTGAAAGAGAAGAATCTTCTGGGAAAAATATAGGCAAAAGTTTCACTTGAGAGATGTGTTTTGTAAGAAGAATCCAGATTAATTCTCTGCCTAAGGACCAGATCTAACTCCTAGTGCAGATACTGGGAACCTAAAGAGGTAGTGCAGGAGAGACCTTACACGCCTGGAAATTTTAAAGAGAAGGATATTCTTTACCAGTCCTACAGCTCTGTGCTCTTGCATTTTATTTTTTTTTATCGAAGGATCGTGAAGTGATTTGCACACTTCAGTGAATTAAGCCTCACAATGCTCCTGGAGAGGGTGTAAATATAGCTCTACTGATTCCACATCTGGATCACCTAAGTTAAAGATTGAGGAGATCTCCCTGGATCATGCATTTTCATGCATCATCAAGTTACCAAGTTTTAACCAGTTTCAACCGATTTTAACAGAGTTACATCTGAAAGAAGTTGGGGTGATGCAGTGGGAAAATCACACATACTGAAAGCATAGCCTCTGCCACAGGATCATCAGACACTAAACTGAGAGTACATCTGATCATAGAAAGCAAATTTTGGTGACAGTAGAGCATATATCTGCAATTTAGAAGCAAAGGCAGGAACTGACCCACCCTACCGCCTGCTGATGTACCTATAGAAAACCCATGTAGACAGACAGATGCCGTTGTCCCGAAGCAACAAACGCCATGCCACAACACACCTACGTAACCTACTGAGGGCCAAATTCTTTCTAACAGAAGTTTTCAGAGCCTATTGACTTTATCCCAATTCACGAAATTTACAGATGTATCAGTGGCTCCAGCAATTTTGTATCACATTTGCTACAGAAATCAACACCGTTAACACTGCCGGTGTGGAGAACAGCGTAACACAACATTGAGCTGGAACTCCAGCGGAGTGGCATGCACCTTCACCAGAAGGGTACCAGGCAGCACAGATAGGCAGACACGTCCATGGGACAATTTTCATCCTGGTGAGACAAGATGAGACAAAGCGTTTAGGAAACCCATTCTGTCCTGTGTACCCTGCAATCGGGATAAATTATACGACTTAACGCTTTTCCACATCTAGCTTTGGTGATTCCAATCACAGCTACTTCTTCCTTTCCCTCCTTTGCTTTGAGACACTGTACCAATCCCAAGCAGACTCACAAGCAAAGCATTGATGCTGTTTGTACTTCCAACACTTCCTGGGGATTATTTCACAACAAAGTTGGCATAATTGGCATCAACGGGGTTGCCTTAGCAGAAGTAGAGCACTAGGCCTACCAACTTCATTTTATTTGCATGAGGTATATAGACAAGATAACGTGTCATAGCTCAAAGTGGCAGCGTTGTCCAGTCTGTCAATTCACACCCCCAGCTTTAGCTAGTGGAACTGCACAAACCGAAACGGAGATGGTTTATGTGCCGATTCACCATATGGTAACAGAGTACAGGACTTGCACGTGAACCTTGCTGAAGCTCTTTAGCTGAACACTTGTCACTTCAGAGCACATCCCTTCAACCCACTTCCGTCCTCCGCAAATACTTAAAGGTTGATCACGCATCCAAACTCAACAGGGTAAGACCTGGCACAGATGTAAGGGATGCTAATGAGTCAAAACAACTTGCAACAGATGGTCCCGCTTCGTCTAACTGGAGCCCAAAGGGTTTGTCATCCAGCCACAGAGGCATGCATGGGATTCAAAAGGCAGGTGCACTCCCAAGGATAGCCTCCGTGCCGCCACTGCACGATCCCAGAGATGAATCTGGGATGATTAGCTCAAATCTGAGGTGAGCATGGGCCAGGAATAGAAGGGGATCACTACCCCTTTGAAGATTTTCAAATGCACTGGAGCCCAATTCTGACAAGCAATTTAACTGCTCAGCAGCACAAAGCTCTGAATAATAACACACACATTTGAGAACCTACACAAAATCACCTCTGAAACGCAGCAAGCTCTGCCATGAATAAAACGCAAGCGCTATAATTTTAATATCATATTGTACCAGTACTATTTAAATCTTATCACACTCATGAGGGGGAGGTGCTACTTTCACCCTTTTACAGTTGGGTGAAGTGAGATGCAGAGGTGCATAATTTGACCCAGGATATAAATCATGCCCGCGTCCGTCACAGACCACAATAGTTCACAGCTTTCAGGCGAGTTTTCAGTGCACTAGATCTTACTGGCTTTCACCAGTGTACTTGATTCAGCACAAACTAAACCGGTTCTACTTTAAAGAAAAAGTATTAAATAAATGGCAAACAGCAAACCAAATGGGCAATTAATAGTCTTGGATGGATTAAAGGAAAAACCTACACGTACATACTCAAACTATTCCAAAACAAAATCTAAACATAGTGAGAAATGTTTATAGATGTTCAAACTGCTAATGGCATGCAAGAGGCTTTTCAAATATCATAGGTCAATGAAAAGGAATATGTGAATTTCCAAATGTTCCTTGCTTGGCTGATCCATCAATATGATAACTAATACATACTTAAACTCCTCAATGTATTCCCTGAAATTAAAACAACCAGATAGCACAGAAGAGCTTAAATAACCATTATCAATGGATTTCAGATAAAAATCAAGAAATAATTTCAGAAAGATCCCCCAACACAATCAAATGAAATAGCTTTGGAAATGGGTCAGGGAGGTGTGAGCTGGCAACCAATTACATTTCGTATGCAGAGGCAGTTCAGCCACAAAAAGCTCCCCAGATTAAAAGCTTGACAAAGTTGGTCCAAGGTACGCTCCTCACTAATTGATGGGGGAAAAAACCTTCAGTAAACTAACAACTTTCTACTTGCCAACAGTGGTCACAGTAGAGTGGATGTTTGCTCAGAGATAGGGTTTGAGTAGAGGCTGCACCTTTTTTCTCCTTGTTTTGGGAAATCAGGAGTTGCTACTTAGTGGTCCCCCCTACCTCCCAAGCCACATATTGCACATGTGCAGGGCAGGACACACTCCCCTCCTCGACCCGTAACATGTCCCCAAAAAGGCGGGATTGCTGGGCATCCCTGTGCCAAGCACAGGCTAACAGGAGCTCAGGGTGCCTGTAGTGTTGTGTTGCCTGCACAACCAGCACAGCCCTCAGCACAGCAGTGGCACTCCTGACGTAGGATGTTCTGACATGCACGTTGAGTTAGGAAAGCTGACCACCTCTGCATTAAAGCTTAAGGGAGAAAACAGAAAAAGCCTGGAATGCTTACATAGGTCTACAAGTCACCAGCAGTTTAAAGGCATTTAGGGTCCTAAAGATAGTGCTAGGAAACTCACTGAATCGTCTGCAACACTGAAACACTAAATTCCCATTTATTTCAAGAGACACTAGACACCAAGCCTTTCCTTTGTTGCTTGCTTTTATCTCATTTTCATAGAATCATAGAATCATTTGGTTGGAAAAGACCTTTAAGATCATCGAGTCCAACCGTCCCTGTCCACTACTAAACCATGTCCCTAAGCGCCTCGTCTACCCGTCTTTTAAATACCTCCAGGGATAGCCTATTCCTGTCATTATCAACTGAATACCTTTCAAATTCTGGCCCTTAAGCACTTTTTTTTGTTTAAAATAGGACTTGGAAGTCCAAGTCATTTACATGCTCTTGTAAATGCTACCCTGCTCTCTGCAAAGTAAGAGGAGAGTCCTAGAAGACTACAGTATGGAAAAGAAACTCACAGCATGGGAGAAATAAAGGAATGCTATCAAGTAATTAACGTATTGTCTGCATGACAACACTTTACAGGTTCATGTGTGGAAATGCAGAAACAGTTCCACTTTCCCTTTATAAATGGTGGTGTTGCTTTAATTTTAGTATCACCCAGAGGTTCCAACTGAAATTAGGACGCCTCAACGCTACTGACACACTCCTGCCACTCTACGATCCTGGTTCTTGAGAAAAATATCAAACATCACTCAATTCACCACAAAAACATGCAACTTCGGAGCACTGGAAGAGCAGTCGCACTAATTAGTTCAAGGGAGGGCATTTCCAAACAAGGCAATTGAAAGCATGGGTCAAGGTCAGTGCTGAATTCACACATATGAAGTTTGAGAGGAAAAATGCTTCTCTCTGGGCGTCTCTTCCTGTTAATCTCGTTTCGGCGCTGGCTGGCCTGGCTGCCTCTCGCGCTCTCCCCTCTCCTGGGCGGAACCCTGCAGTTCTTTGATTTCCTTACATATTTGCAGCTATGTCATTTCTGGCTGACCCTTCCCAAACCTCGGATGTTTTCCTCTTGGAGCTGCAGGAGCATTATGTATGCTTAACAAGGGAGCAGCCTGGAGCTGGGCTAGTCTTAAGGCTTTGAGGGTCTTTAGCAACTCTTTGACAATTCTGAGAGGTTGGGGAAACCAGGAGGAAAGATGGGAGCCATTTTCCCCATAATTTTAGCCTTTATTTTGCTTTGCCCCCACAGGCACCCAGAAAGATAACACCACATATTTTTCTGGCTGTAGAGCCGTTACTGTCTTGGATGATTGGGACAGTTCCTCACAAACATCAGTTACTGGAAATCATGTACAAAGTTGTCCTATCTCCGCTTCCTGCTCTTCTCTCCCCCTCCACACAGAGTCTCTTCTAAAAAGAGCACAAATGACTATCATTAAAGATGAAGCTTGTGGGTTGTGAAGTTTTGGCTGCTTTAAAAATCAGACAGACCAAGTCAGCTCAGCCCCAGCTTAAACTACAGAATCACAGGAGATGGCCAGGCCACCACGGGCTTTCGCAGAGAGGAGCCCAAGCCACACATCTGCACTATGGTTTGAAACCCTGGGGTTTCATTTGGGATTGACCTAGACTATACAGTTTAGCCTCTTCTTCCATGTGACATTTGACTCCTATATTGTGCTGCATTTGGGGGTTTATGGGAGCCATCAGGATACTTTTCGGTTACTGGGCGAGAACCCCCTGATAATTAGTACTCCCACAGGATGCTTCTCATCCTTCCTGATTCCCAGCACATCAGAAGTACCATCTTACCAGCTGCTCCTGAAGTGTTGCAGCAACCCACTCTGCTTGTGCCTGTGCAGGACAGGTCAACAGCACCACCCAAAAACCTCAACTGGAAACACCATGCACACCAGAAGACAGGTCATGCACAGGACCTAGAAATGCCACCCATAAAAGCCTGGAACACCCTCATGTCATAAAGAAGGAAGTTAAATGCCCTTTGTTAATGTTACTAAAGCTTACTCATTTGAACATGGCATCATCCATATTACGCTCAGAAGCCTACCAATACAACGCAAAGCCACCACTTTTAGGTGTTACCTTCTTTGAAGGGGCTGGAGCAACATAAATTAGTCGTAAACATCTTGGATTTTCCAGGGAGAAGTATTTCCATGAACAAATGAAGAAAACAGACTCCCAGGGCCCCTCATAAATTCTGGCACAGAAAGGCATGTGCTTCCATTGAGTACATTTCAGAACAATATTTCCTGAGGCATTTCTGAATGGTATTGATTTACATGCAGAAGATTATGTCTGCAGCCACGCAAAAGGACTGGACAACAAAGGTGAAAGAACAATGCATCAAGAAACAAATGTAGACCTTTTTTCTTCAAGTTAATTAAAAGAAACTAGGTCTGATTCCCTTTGTTTGACACCAGTAGGACACCATTCACTGCTCAGGAGTTAATCCTGATTTACTGCAGCACATCAGAGCGATACGCGCTCAGCATATGAGCCATTCTAAGTTGCAATCAGACAGAGACTTCAGCACAATGCTCCCTACATCTGCAACAAACTCGGATCAAATTTTACTAATCACCTACCTCTTTTCAATCCATTATGTTGACCATTAAGATAATCATATGAATTTGTAAGTCTGAGATGGGGGAGCCATGTGAGCCTCCATGGTTGTGTTTCTATGGAAACAATTCCCCTGGCATTTTCGGTCCACATTCGGTATTCCTGTCTGACTGTTCGTCTCATTCACACACTCAAAATCCCCATTTTCCAAACACTCATTTCAGGAGGGCTATGTTTTCTTCTTTTTTCTATTCATCCATTGAGCTGGATATCACAGGGATGATGAGGTATCTGGCAGGTCACTGTGCCCTACTCCTGACCCAGAGAAATCAGGATGAAGGCAACAGGGCAGCACAGTCTCCACAAGCCCTTTTAGTGCTTTTGCTTTTTTGGTGCAACTGGCAAGACTGAAAATTAGCCCTCATTATGTTTTACAGGTTTGGCTGCTTTCATCCCTCAGTGAGGATCACACATGAATTACAATGGAAACTGAAATCTGTAGCAACTTCCATCTAGAAGCCACCACACTCCCCATCTCCCTCCTCTGCTCTCTGGCAGCTTCACCCATCTCGTAAAAGCAATCGTGAAAAGCACCACGTGAAAGGTGGCCGCTTCTGAACCCCGTGAGCAGCCAAGCCACGCTGCCCTTCAGCCCTGGGACAGGGTAACTCCCTACCCAGCTGGAACAAGGAGCATGCAAGGGAGCCAGAAATTAACTTCTCGGTTAAAATTTGGCCATAATGCTTCAATTAACACGCCATCCTTATGAAAAGTACCACAACCCAAGCAACAGGGCCTCCACCACTTCCCTTCAGAGACTATTTCGCAGTACAACGGGCTTCACACTTAATTTTCCTAAGAGTCAGCCCACGTTCTTAATTGCTCAATCTCACTGTAATTCAATCCCCGTGGACCATCGCAAACAATTCGTTCCTTGTGCCTGCAGAGTGGCCACCATCTTGATCAACTCAGCAAGGACGGAACTGAGGGTTTCTAAGGCTGAAAACATGAGCTGCTATACCCTGTTTCAACAGGCTACACTCACTAATTGGGGTACTTACAGACCGCTCCTCTGTGCAAATGCTGCACAGGAGGAGGCACGTCACGTACGTTCAGTAGTGGATTACACCTGCAGCTTCTCGGTACTTCCCATGGCAATGTCCCTCCGTTTTCTGGGACTATGTTGGACATTTCTCCACTGGCTCAAAAGCTCTCTGTATCTGTGCAAGAGCAGGTGAAGAAAAATGTAACAGAAGTGTCCTTTCAGTCCATCCTTTTGCCAATATTCAGCTGAAGCACTAAACAACATTTTAAGCCTTCCGGTACCAGCTCTGCTCGTTAGCCCTCCTGCCCCAGAACAGGCATCAGCAAAGGCAGAGGCCCTACAGAAGGAAGATGTCCGAATATCTTCTGTGTTTAACCTCCCTAATTCTGAATACACCAGGAATTAACCTGCAGGAGTTAAAACACCAGTTGCCTCCCTAGACTACTGCTTCCACTCCTGCTGTTGCCAGTTTTAAAAAAGCGCAAGGGCCACATTTTTAGACAGTGTAATTTGGCACAGGTCCCGTAGCTCCATTGTTTTCACTGGAACTGTGGTAAGTTACACCAGATGAGGATATTGCTCTAAAAAGATTTTGCTTTAAAACAAACACACAAACAAAAACAGGTTTAGACAAGACTGGGGATTTTGAAGCTGCATTCCTGTCTCCAGAAACTTCCAATGACTTGCAGTAGTCTTTGCTTCACCAAGCCACAAATTTGTAATGCCTTTAATCTTTCCATGTAAGTCAGATCCTCTACTCCCTTAATCGTTTTTGTTGCTCTTCTCTGAATTCTGTCCAATTTACCACACAGTACAGACTACATTACATCTGAAAGGCCATAAGTATGGTGTACAGAAGCTCATTTTCAAATTCTATGACCTCAATTCTTGGGAGGATTTCAGAGACCAGACACCAGGCTATAAATGAAGAATGTGTGCCCGTATAGCTGGGTAATTTAAATGCATTTTTTGTGAATAAATCTACTCGGTACTTTCTTGATCTGTACAATCTTCTGCCATAGGGGCCTAACATAAAAATACTTCAAAGGCTCCAACAAATTCCCTCAAGATGTGATCTTCAGCATTTCAAAAGCTGAAAGACATAGACAAGGTTTAAAGTGATCATGATATCTTTTCAAGGTAACACTCTTCAGCAAGTCCTGTTCACCCTTTTCTTGAAAGTGAAATTATATCACCTCTCTCTATATCTATCTTTTTAACTTATTGACTGTCTTATGAGCAATGCAAAGATGAAGTGAATTTGACTTTTGGTTAGGGTTTGCTATACCTCATTATCTTTAAATGAAGCATAGCAATGCTTCCTTCCTTCAAATACCTACTAGCCAGTTCCAAATGGAAATCCTCTAGCCACAGACCCTCACCACTTCCCTTGCCTCTTGCAGCACTAAGAAAGTTTAGATTTGGATTCAAGTTTCAGCCCCGATCTCTCTCCCCACGTTGAGCTGAAACAAGACCCTGTGTAGTAACACTTTTGTGAAAGATTATTTTTATGTTACACCTCAGTCCCATCTCTGATATTAATTATACAGTTTGAGCTTTAAGCCAAAAGATATTTTGAAACTGGTGCTCTTGGCTGAAACCAAGATTCCCCATGTCCTCCAAATAGTTTCATAACAAACTCTCCTAGACTGCGGCATATTTAATGAGAATGCAGATGATCAATTGCAGCCCGCCTTGCACGGTTAACTCAATCAACAAACTACTAATGACTCCAGCATGTTACAGCTTTTTTGGCTAATGAGAACCGTATTGACCAGATTTTTCCCGTTCTCCCAGGATCAGATGCCAATATGGAACGAGTTCTGGTACAACTGTAACATAAGCCTGCAAGGAAAACGCTGACCAGCAATAGCAGGACACAGCCTGAGTGTCATTAGGGAGCAAAAGATCTCCCAGCCTCGTGGGCCAGCCTTTCCAAACCCTTCCATAGTATGTGTCTGGCTGGCAAAACCAAAGCCCAGAGAAACAGAGCTGCAGCACGAGCACGGAGCTTCCACCTTGGTGCACAGCGTTTTGAGACAGAAAAGCCCTTTGTTCCCGGCGTGCTGGCTGCACCGCCGCACGTCCCACCACTCCTCCTCCTCCTCCTCACTGCGTTCTGCCGCCATTGTGCTGCAGGATAATTCGTAGCAGGTGAGAAGTAAACACGCTCTGCTTCCTCTTTCTTTCACTTTTGTGCTGCCTGTTGCTGCAATTTACCCTCGCCTCCGTTTCTTTTTCCCTCCTCCTTCAAACAGAAGTCAATTGACCATTTTCTGTATGGAAACCTAACAGCCGACCATGCTCTAAGTGAAGAGCAGTATTTACTGCAGAGCCTGAGGACTGAGATGGGAAACAGTTCGTCGGGTGTTATCTTGCCCACTACCAACCACTGTTAAATAAAGATTTGCTCCCATGGAAAGCAATGGAAAGAATTCCAGTGACTTCAGTCATCTTTGGACTAGGGCTTTCTTTCCTTACGAAATAACCTTCCGTTTCTGGTACAGTCTGATTTCTAAAATGACCAATTTCTAAAATAGACTTTCCGTTCTGTACCCTGGAGGAAAGCAGTCTGACCGATTGCTCTCCATCAAGATGAGACCTCGGTTCCATTTTTGTCTACACCATCGTTTTGCTGGGTGACAAGTCACTTCCTTTCTCCAGTCCTTCACTTCCCTCTATCAAACAGGGATAACACAGGATGCTTTGTCCTCTAGGAAGTAAAACTGCTACAGAAGAAAAACAGGTATTATTTCGCTTTTGATCAGCTTCACGGTGCACCACCTGAGAGCCATGCACTCTGCCATACCTGGTTGCAACCAAACCAAAGCAAAAAGTAAAACCACACTGGGTAAAAAGGGGAGAGAGAAGGAGCAATTAGGACTTGTGAATCAACTGGAAAGCATCAATTCTCCAAAGCTTCTCTTCAGACTAAGCTAATTTGCTAGCATCATTTTGAACAAAAATCGTGGAGAATGCACACAGTTCATCAATAGGGATTGTGTTCCTTCCTCTTTAACAGGCGCTCCTACGCAGTTCTCGCCACTTTAAAAGGCTTAAATATTAAATATCATTCAGCCAAGTCATAGTGGGGGTCCATGCTTGACTTCATTCCTCTCTTAACAATGTCCTCAGGCCAGCCGCCAGGAATTCAGACACTTAATAACTTCCCTGGGCTGAGAACTCTTCACCTCGGGCATGTTCTCCTCTTATCTACAGTGGGAAATGTTCCCATTCATTTCATGGTCCGCTCTGACCACAGCACTCCTTGCTTCACTGACTCTCTGCTGCATTATTCTCCAGGTTCAAACTTCCCAGCCTCACCTGCAGGTCCACGTGGGCACACCCTTATTCCGGTAGCTTCCTACTCCCCCTTAACTTAGCCTTAGCTTTCACCGTACAACATCTAAAACTCTTTGTCCCCTTCTCCTACCCTGACTTCCATGTCTTCTTCTGTACCACCATCCTCTCCCTTGCCAAGGCTGATCCACAGAGCTCTAGGACTCTGCTCTCATGACCAGTTCTGACAAAAGATCTCTTGCTCAGCCTTGCATTTTTAATGCTGAATGGCCTTGTTTCAAAGCCATATTTCTAACAGTATGCCACCCTCTTCTCGTACGCATTCAGCTTTGCAAGAGCAATTCCAGTGACTTGTGAGCAGAAGCTGGAGCTCCACATTCACAACCAGGTTTTTCCTCTTCCCTTAGAGCGCGCTGGGAGGTCCTGCACAAACACTGATCATATGTCTCTTCTCCAACCACTTCACAATCCTTTCCACCCTCCTCTTTTTCCAAAGGACCCAAGCCAGCTAGCTAGAAATGGCCACCAGAAATGTGCTTTCACTGATCTACTCAGTTTTAATCTCCTTCCTCCCCTTGCCCTGCACAAAAAAAAGTTTACAAACAAAAATTCAGAACTGGGTCCAAAACTGTGTGATTTAAGCCCATTCTTGTCCACTGCTAGCAGACAGGAGCCATTCCCTACCAGCATGGTTTAAGAAATGTCCAAGTCACTCTAGGCTTTATTCTCCTGGGCATCAAGAAGCCAGTTCTTGAAATATATGACTGGCAACTCCTGGGAGTGGCTGCAGTCTAAAGTAAATTAAATTAAAGTTCCAGTAAAAATAACTTTGCCACTGCTCTTGGTTTTCTTTTGTAAATGGAACAGGGCATTAGCACAGCCAGTTTTTGTACTACAGGACTCCTTCCTCAGATTGCTTTTAAGTTCATTAAGTTCCAGCTTCAGGAAGAAAATGGTAGCATTTGATTTATTGGTGCAGGGGAAGGAGGATGAAGCAATAAATCTCGTAACAGTGGTGTTACTCCAGCTCACTGCAAGCCAGTCCCAAGGAGCACCCAGATTCCAGTCCAAGATTAGCACATATATCTGATGTCCAAGCCAAATCCTCTCCTTGCTCTGTGCCTTAGTTTCCCTGCTCAGAATAAGACGATGGTAACTGTGAAGCTGAATTCCGTCACATTTGGCAGAGACAGAAAAATATAAAATCACGTACTCACAAGCAAATCCATGGAGACAGTGTTATCAAGCAAGGTACTTCTCTATAAAGTATGTCTCTAGGATGCATACAAAAGAACCAGCACGAAAGCATTAGGATAGTCCTGTAGTTACGACACTGTCTTAGCCCTCGAGGTATTTTGTTCTGTTACCGACTCTGCCACAGACTCCCTGGGTGAGCCTGGGCAAATCATCAAATCTTTCCCCATCTGTACCACAGAGAAACAATCCATCCTTCCTTGTTTTCTTCTGCCTCTCAGGGCTACTGGCATCACAATCTCTTAGGGCCAGAAAGCGACTCCTTCTGGATATGCTTGCAGAACTGACCTGACCGAGCCGCAAATTCAGCTGCCGCGCTACCGATACAAATCATGGGCCACCAATACACGTAATATTGGAGAGACCCAGACTTACAGGCAGAAAAGAAGGAAACTGCTTACCTAGAATGGATTATTTGTGACTTCTGAAGCAAATATGAGAAAATTAATGAATCTTCTGCCTGTTTTTTTGTCTTTTTTTTTTTTTTTTGCCTTCAAAGAGTGGAGAGGAATGACTAGAAAGTTCTCTGGACAAATCAATGAAACTAACACCCAACAAATGACCTTTCCTCAGTGTCTTATAAGTACCTGTCAACTTCAGGAGTGCCACCACAATTGAATGGAGAGATTTAAAGCCAGACTATTCATTAGAGAGCAAACTATTATTCTAGAGACTTAAATGAATTGGCTAGTGGCCAGCCTTCCTTACAGTTTAGGTACCACTAGTAAAATGGAAAGTGGCTGCTATTTGGTTTGCACAAAAGCACAGAAGAGAAAAAAGTCTTTTAAGAGGAACAAGAACCAGGCTGTTCAACTGACGATGGTCTGACATCCTCACAAGATGGCATGAAGGGTAAGCAGATACACAGCATAATCAGGGAACCACAAAAACAAGCAGAAGTCTGTAAACACCAGAGATAGCTTCTATTTTATGGCATCACTAACAATCAACCAACTAAGCACATCATAACGAATGCATTCATAAAATAAAGAGGCTGGGAGGGTGTCTCAATAACTCCAATTTTCTTTTATACAGTAGATACTACTGACTTGCAATATGCAGTTTTGAATCAAAAGCCAAATTATTATCTTCTCCGATACAGCTCACATTTTCATTAAATGCTACCATTTCAAAGCAGGAGTTACAAACCTCACCGTTAATCATCTGGTTTGTAGCAAGTGATATGCCACCTTCACCTCCCTAGAGCCCTTTTCTCAGGATAGCCTTCTTCTCAAGTTCCCCTTCTGTTATTTATGATGACTAGGACATAAGTAAAGGGGATTAACACGAGCGCTGTTACACAACATCGCATGTCTCTGTACAGTACCACCAGAACAGCACCCTCAGACAGCAGCAAGCAAGCCAGCCCCTGGACAAGCTGTATTGGCTCTTCACCACCCCCAAGTTAAGTAATGCTGTCAGCGTACCCACACTATATTGACACAGAGCTATTATTATTATATTACTACATAAGAAACCACCTACAGGAGTATCAGAATTAGAAGTCTACTATGCAGAATGGACAGAAAAATCAGGGCAGCAAGGGTAAGTAACCTCGCACCACACCTTTGTCCAAGTTCTCATCCATGCTTTGCCCCTCTCTCATGGTTAGAGCAGCTAGAAACCCCAGGGATGGCAACGCTGAATTTTGCTTACCCTGCTGAGGAACCCTAAGTTAGTTCTGGGTTACTTTACTCTGCAAATACACCAGAATCCTACAAGTTTACTTTTTTTAGTCTCACTGTGAAGGCAGCAATTAAAACTGTGTGCAAGTCAGTTTTCTATCAAAAAGCATCGAGCTGCTTGGACAGACATAATTTTTAATATGTTTCTTGGTTCTTCTAATGCACAACAGTGGCACATCATTTTCTTTTTCATTAAAGCTGGCTCTCACACTTGCTAACAGCCCTCGGTGAAATATTTTAATACAGTCTCCCTAACTTCTGACAAATAGCTGGTTAAGATTTACCCTGTTATGGCTCAAGAAGTAGAAAGACCATCGTACTGGGCAAGAAGATGACAAGTTATCTCACCAAGAGAGCATTCACACAAGCTAATCTCCCTATTTCACTGGTGTCTGTGACATGGTCACAGACATCTGATGATGTCTGTGACCAGGTCCTGTGGCTCTAATCCAGAGAAACAGGATGCAAAATCCTCAGGCACTTGGATGACTCTGAAGCTCCATGCCTTCCAAAAAGTTTTCTTGGGTGAAATACCCTCCTTGTGCAGATGGCAAGGTTTGAAAGATGAAGGAGAGCCCATTACTTCATCACTGTATCTCTCTACAGACCTTATCCAGATCCTCAACACCACCACTACAAAAATCTGCTAAAATATGTCCAAGATGTTCTTGCTACTATGCATACGAGTGGCTCAATTTGCATTAAAACATAAATTCAGAGAGTTGCCTACCTTTCCATACCCCATTTCTTTGCCAGGGACACAAGGCAGCTTGATATTTCTGCTGCCCTCCTCCTCTCCCCCAGATTGCAAGATTTTGCAGATCACAAAGCAAAGAGCACTTTCCGTGCTCCGTTCCTCATGTCTTTGAGAAGTGTGTGCTTCAAGTCCTGCCCTCCACATTTAAAGCGGCTGGCTTTCCTGCATTTTGGGTTGTGTTATCTCAGCATAGGTGGTTTTCAGTTCAGCTGGCTGGGGAATAGGCACTTACGTTAATAAGGTCTCTGACAGATGCCATCTTCCCCTTTGTTTTCCAAGAGGTTTCTGCTACATTCCTGCCACTTTTTTTTATTTACTCATCAGTCCATTTGAAAACTTACTGTTCTCCGGCACTTTAGCGGAAACTTGTGGTTACTTGTGGTTTTCAAAAAGGAAGGGTGCATTTCAGATGACACGCAGTAAAACAGTCTGCCCATGTGTAAAAATAAGATTATACCGCACAGCCCATGGTTCCAAGTAGTCCAGCTTTGGCACAGATAACGCAGTCTGAGGAGGCTTAGGATGCAAATTGAGCACTTTTTCTTCCAAAACTACCCAGCTGCTGGAGGTGTAAAAGGCAGAGTTTTAGGATAAGCTTTATGGTGCAATTTGTTTCCATCAAACTCTGCTTAGGATGATTTAGCTGAGTGGATCCAGAATCTGTTACAGTAAAACAGGTCAAAGTGGATATGGAAGAAGATATTTCCATTCTTCAAAGGCAGAAAAACAATTTTTCATCTTTTCTGACTGCATACAGTTAAAGAAGATTACAGCTGGTATGACTGCTTTCGGCAGCCTAGCGTTTGACCTATAATTCTGTAAAAATATAACTAACCCTTCACATATTGACTGTCAAGAATTGTCCCCCGCATGCTTTTTGTTCTTCTCAGTCTACTGTATATGGAAAATTTGACGTATTATAGATCTGCATATGAAGACTCCTTGGCCTATTTCATGATCAGACAGAACAGATTAAACTAAATAGGCTATAACCACAGTTCAAAACTATGTCTGGTCATCTTAACTACCCAAGAGAGCGTGCCTTCCAAACAAACAGGGTAAGGAACAGACAAAAAAGGAAAGATTGCATCTCTTCCTTGTGTCCAAACAGCTGAGAGAGCACTTCAGCAGCCTGTTTGTCGAAAGATGCCAAACAGCAGCAGCTCTGAAGGACTGCAACACACATCCACCGCTTCCAAAAACGAATCCATGTTGTAGGAACACAAATGGGGAGGCAGCAAATCAATCCGCCCGATCTGTCCTCCAACAGGAGACGGCACCGCTTCTTGAGCTGCCACAACATGACGCACGACGATACCACATTACAGAGCTGGTGCCTTTACCCATGGACTTTGAAGCCGAGGGAAACGTTTGTGCAGAAGCCCAGCCTAGTGTGAACATGTTGACAAAGCTCAGAGGAAACAGCTATCCCGCACAGAGACTTTTTGCTCCCACCACAACGGAGAGGGAGGGAAAAAATGCAGACTCTGAAGGCTGTTTCCCAGTACTGCTGCTTTGTGTAACTGTGGCAGCTGCCAGAGAAGTATCACTGCAAGCACAGGAAGGTGAATTAACTGTCTCAAGTCTGAGAATATATAAAGTTCAATGTTAGCCTTACACATCACACCACATACTTTAGGGAGTCCCTAAAGAACAGATTGCTAAGAGCTGGGAGGACAGATAAACCCCACTTTTACACCGTCTTTCTAAGCATGTGCCACTCACCACTACCAGTGACAAGGTATAAGGCAAGGACCCGGTGTAACACCCTTTACCTTACTGCTGCCATCACCCCTGCAATACGGAGCAGCTGCACATCACGTCCTAATGTGCCACAAATGACAAATACAGACGGTCCTACTGAACGCGAAGGGAAGCTCTCCAAGCACCTGAGCTGCAGCAGGTCCCACTCCAGTCCAGGGAGAGGGATCCCTGCTTTCTCCATCCCCAGGGAAAAATCCCCCACTCTCCTCAAAAAGCCTTCGTTCACATGCAGAGCAACCTCCGCTTGGCCAGCTCGCCAGAGCTGACGGGAGCTCAAGACCACATGGTAGTCATAGGGATTGCCTTGTCATTTTTGGTGGTTGGTTGTTGATGACGAAGATCTTGGCATGCGATGGAAAAGCAAGGTTAATGCAACTAAGCACACAATAGGTCCTGTGCAACTCCTTACTTGCCACTTTAAGTTTAACTTTCTCTGTTTACTTTTTAATTTAATGTATTCTTTTGATCTCTCTTTCTCTCCTTTCTCTTGTCTCCCTGAGTTTGCTGACACAGTAGAAGCATGACAAGCTCAGACAAGCTAACCTACTTTTTTCTTTTTCTCTTGTACATGTTAACGCTCCCACTCCTCTACCTAGCATATGAAAGCATATTGCAAGTATCATTATAATGATACTTCCAATCCCCCTGTGAAGTAATTCCCCCAACTGACAGGTGAAGAAACTGAGACACACAGAGCTCTTAAATTACTTGCCCCTCAAGCTTACAGAGGAAGCCAGCGACTTCCAAGTGGAACTGAAACCCAACAGATTTCTGTTTGTCTTGGTCCCAATCTATATAAAATTATTATGCCTCCACCCATCACAGGTCTGTCAAAGACCTCCATTTCTAAATACAGTAGTAATAGCAAAACTTCGGGTATCCATCGCACAGACTTACATATTTCTATGATTTAATTGCAGCCAAGGAACACTCATCGCCATGTCCTGCGTGCCTTCAGTCTGCACTGCTGCCTGTGAGCTCGGGTTCAAGGGGTCCAGGCTGCCTCTAAAGCTCAAGGTATGTGTAAGGGGAAGGGGCTACAGTTCACCTGCTTTCTGTAGCCCAAAGCCCGTACACAGCATGGAACAGAGATTGTTTACACATTAAGCCTTGTGATCTGCTCCGGTTTTTTACTTTTAGCCTGAGCTTCCAAATGCTCTGGACTCGGTTCGCCGTGTGTGCTCACGTTTGGGAGTTTCAGCTGGACTGGAACAAGTTCAAACGCTCGCCTACCTGAATTTCATCATAACCATGGATATCGCTCAGCCAAGCTGTTTTTCCTCTACGTATGGAATAACTCATGCTAAGCCATGAGCTCAATTTTACAGAGATTAGATTTCCAGTTATGACACTGACTGGAATTCGATATCCATCACTCCCTCCAGGGTACTGAATAATCTTCAGCATTTACAAACCTGAACTTTCAAAAGCAAGTACACCTTTAAAATTAGTCTAAAATTACTTGAATTCAGATATTGACACCTTTGGGGTTAATATTCTCAAAGATGCTCTCTGCAAAAAATCATGCCTTTTTTATTTTATGAAAGCTGAAATTAGTAGATTATCCTGGAGCTCAGTGTTAAAGGCAAAAAATCCAAATACTACAAGAAGCGAATGATAAAATCAAAAGCGGACTTTGGTCAAAGCATATAACATTTTTGTGCCAGATGGTCTGTCTACACCAGAGCACTCAAAAAACCTAAACCATATTAATTTTTGAGGTAAGTTAGCTGAGCACCATTTAAACCCCTGTACAGACTTTTTACTTCACAATCAAAATGGCTTTAATTAGGTTTCAGTAAATTTACTCTGGAAGTGAATCAAGTTTAAACGAAATCACTTTCGCCATGAACAAGAGTGACCACAAAGGGGTTCAGTGCAGTTTAACGAACACGTTTGATGTATGCATCATTAGTTTGATACGAATTAACTTCTGATTATTCCAGTGTAGACAAGCCCACAGTTCTTTACCTCTACATGTGTAATAATACTCCCTTTGTCTTGTCAGTTTGAAGAGTGAGCTCTCTGGAGCAATTACGCTGAATGTACAAGACATACTACACCCAGGCCAGGATCTCTTGGGATTCAGAAGCACACAGCTCCTGCACGTAAGCCGTAAGTAGCCTCTTTGGATTACTCTTGTGAGTCGAGTTACTCGCACACATACCTGCAGGATTGGATACCACAAATGAAAACCTTAAGCCGTCCAGCATCGCAAGCAACACGTTCTCACACACGCACTACTTACACCCAAAAGTTTCATCCACAGCCTCTCACACCAAAACAGCAGGGCCGATCTGTGCATGTGTATTGCTGTTCTAATGTTTAATTACCTTGAACGCAGCGATATCCACACCACTCTAGAAAGAAATCAATTCTCCCTTTGCTCTGAGCTATAAATGCATGTATTCCATAATCAGCCTAACAGAACAGACATATGGGATTGTACATCTGGGAAGCATATGAGAGGCCTTCTCATATATAAAATTATTTTGCAAAGCATCACTCTCAGACCCAGCTTTAGGTATTTTTCCTTCATTTGCACGCTGGAAAATTTGACTGATGTTTTTTGGTTTATAAGATATTAAATAATAACCACCCAGTTGCATTACTGGAATGCTTTTCACTCCTAAAATCTCCCACTACACCTTATACATCTTATCTGCAGTGTTTCTTTGGCATGCTAGTACTCTCTGTTTCTGCCATTAGCCCTGGGACTCATTTCTCCCATCACTGACATGAGGCTGCCTCTGGGGTTAAACTGGGCGCACAAATACCTTTCTAGGACAGACAGTAACGGGTGAAAAATCACAAGACTTCTAGAACAGCAAGCAGACATGGAGCAAACGTGAACTGGATTCAGATGTGTTTTCAGTGCTGATGGCTCTGAGGGGTTTCTAAAACCAAAGGAGGAGAATTCCTACTGCAGAGCAGCTCCTCAGGAAGGCACTGCCACCACCAGTGACTCAGAGAAGACAGCAAGCACATTCCTACAGAAAACTCACAGCAGCAAGCCGAGCTGCAACGCTGCCTGGTGACGGACTCCAAAATGATGGTGGCCCATCACAGGCTCATAGCGAACCAAAAAATCTAGTCATCTTCCCCCCTAAGATCTGATTTTCCCTTCCTCTCTCCACTGGCAACAAAACAGTGTGGACCAGGCACCCTGGGCAATTCTTCATCTGCAAACTGGCAATAATAACATTTCACTTTTGCCACCTCCTGACTGCCGTGCCTTCAGGGTCGGGGACTCTTACTCGGTACATACAGCACTTAACACAATGAGGGGTTAAACTCATTTGAGGGTACTAGGCATTCTAATTACTGTGTTTTTCTTTTCGAATTTCCAAACCTCTCCAGTGGCTGCCATCCTACATGGCAGGGAGAAAATACAAATGAAATGAAAGGCCATAATGATGCTAAGACGAAACTGAGCCTCAGAAGAAGCCAAACTTGTCCACAGCAGAAACCTTCACCCTATCCCACAAGACCCTCTGCAGTAAAAACCGAAGACCTCTGCCAAGACATGAGTTTCATGGAGGGACAGGCACACAACAGCAACCAAGCTGCACACTCTGGTTTATACCTGAAGCACAAAAGCATTTTGATGGTGGCGACGCAAGTGTGGAAGAAACACTGAAATCTTGAGGTTTCCCTCCAAGCTGTCAACTACCCAATATTTTCCCATTTCAATTAAAAATACAACCCTCATGGAAAAATTGGGGAGATAACATTTTGGGCAACTCTTCTCCAGTGATTTGCTACAAAAAACCCCCATGAGGTGGGTTCTAGCCAGAGTTAGTCTCTGCATCCATTACTAGTGCGAGACAAATCAGACCCCAAGGCACTGTGCTAAATCACAAGGGTGGCTGCTACCACGTTTCAGCAAAGTATTTGTATTTCTCCCTCTCTCAGGTTTTCCTTTGAGGCCCAAGAAACCATTTACAGGAGCACGGGGTCTTTTCCGTGCTGGAACTGCCTTTCTTTTCCTCCCTCCTTCTGTTTTAGGAGAGTGGCAACGCTATGAAAAGACCGGATCTTGTTATACTTTATTGCCATTAGGGGCAAAGTGAAAAGAGTGAGACCTATAAACACAAAGATGCCAAGATACAAGGAGACTACATGCTTGAATGCCCAGCCCTGGCTGCTTTGTTCCGTGAGTAATAACCACTGTGTTGGCGGAGGTCATATATATACGTTTGCCACAATGCAGAAAGCGGAGGTGCGAAAAGATAGACGTTATACCGACGGACCACTTCACTTCCTATGGCGTGGCATCCCCTTGCCCCTTGCACAAATCATAAATCTTCTTTTTATTCACATTTCTCCTCTGAATTGATACCTCCTGTTCCACTTTTCCTCTCTACAGCAGTAGGTGCTACAGAAATGCTTCTGAGTGATTCACTGCAGAAAATGTTTGGGGAAGAAAAGCAAACATTTATGGCTCTGCAACATGGACCCACTTGGAACCCAACTCACATGGCAAGTAACAAGATTTAACTATAAACTTTGAATTCAGGCCAGACCAGTTGAAGTTTCACTAAATTCAGTTATCCCGGGCTAATTTAGTGCTTTCTGCGGCAGCGGCTCCCAGCAAATCACCTGGAAATCTCATACGCTTCAACTCCAGAGCACTCTGCATTCCTCTGAAGCTTGACCTTCCCAGCTGGCCTCATTGCCCTGACCCACAGCAGTAACCCTGCACCAGGTACTGCTGGGTCAACTGTTCTGAAGCACGAGCCCTAAATTTCCAAGGAAGGCAGTAATTTTGCTTTATGTGAAGCTCATGCTTTGATATAGCTCCTTAAAGCTGCCTCTCCTCTGCTGGAGAACTCAATGAACCCAAACCTGACCACCAAACTTTGGTCTGAGTTGCAGAGTCCAATCATTCAATACCATCATCATCATCTTGGAGATCCAGGGTTCACTACTTTGTGCCTCCAATTTCAGAGGACTCGCTGGCTATTGATCAAAAACCCAAGCAAGGTGGGAGGAGGGGGTCCGTAAAACACCACACGATCTAGCCGAGTCCTCGCATGCATCCCCAGGACACGGTACCAGTCCCACAAAGTTTTCCGACAAAGCCCTCCACAACCCCCTGCAGCACACGATGCTCAGCCTTTCTGTGGGGGAACTTGGGAGCAACATGTTTGCCCTAGAGAAATCCTACGCTACTGAGGAACTGCACGGGGCAGGAGGGAAAGACTTCAGCTCTGCAGGCAGGTCATGAGAGCAAAACCCACTTCAGTAGAATAATGAAAGGGGCCAGGTGCTTGAGCTCAGTATTTGTAGAGTTTAAACTTCTGTGCTAACACATCATCTAGGTTTCACATTACTGTCTATAAAAACTGAACAGGAAAGAGTATGCAATACAATGTAAAATAAAAAATAAAATAAAATAAAATAAAATAAAATAA
>VYZW01017509.1:4228-31785 GCA_013401315.1 Balaeniceps rex
TGGCCTGTCCCTCTCTTCCATAGCTTTTGAACCTCTGAAGCCGCTTTCAGACCAATTTGGAAGAGTAAACAACTTCAGAGATCGGTACATTCTCTGTAGGTTTGCGGGGTAAGAGGACAGATGGAGATCAGTAGCTGGATAAAGGAGAACAAAGCCAATGCTCCCATGAGCAGGAAGGCAGAACTAAGCAGAAAAACCCTCTGCAGTAAGTACTGCTGCTTGAAGTTATTGGGGGGGGGGTAATGATACAGCGGAGGACAAAGGGCATACATCACAGAAAGACAGGCTTCATTATTTCCACTGCTTGTGGAACACTCATTTTTAATTGCTATACCAGAGTAATTTGGCCAAAGAGTTCTAGTCTATGGCAATTAAGAAAAACTGCATATCTCAGCACTTTTAATCAATTAACATTACTTTGTAAGGCAGAACCATTTCAGCCATCTTCAGGATAACACCACTGCTTTTAATCTATTGTTTAAAATTGTTGAACCAGGAAGGTGGGGTTCGGAAAGGGAAGGCAGTAGGCATTCACTGCTTGCTATCAGTTACTGCATACTACTGCCAACTTTCTGTGTGGATAAAGCCTCTGCGCATGACATTTCTGTGAGGCACATACTCCTTTTTGTTTTAGAAGTCTAGTAAGATGGATCTGATCGGCTTCCACATGCACGGAAAGTGAATTACAAGGTGAATGGTATAATTTACACTAAAGAACAAACTGCACAAATAAACCGAAGTGCCACATTCTCACAAAGGCTAAGAAATTAATATTTAATATGCATCAAAGATTTTATTTGCATTAACTGAAGATGCAAATATTAAAATAAGTCTACATTAAATACAATATTAAATATGTTTTAAATACAATAAACTAAACATGTTTAGTTTCTAAACACAAAAGAAACAAAAATAATTCAGAAGAATGCAATACAATTAATGACACCAGATGACAGAACAATGACTTTAATATGTAAATCCACAAGATGTCAACTCTTAGCAATGTTTACTTTAAGAAGAGGTGGTGGCCTTTTAATTTTTAATTGATGCACAAAACCCATGTTACATAAACTTAGTAAGGTATCTCTCAAAAAATATTGCTCAGTTAAATTCTCATTTATGCCATGATCAAAACTCCTTTGGTAGTTCTTTTTCAGAATGAAACACACCAGTATGCAAATCCGGAAAATAAACAGAGTCTTCTAAGTATTACCACAAAAGGTGTCTTCCTTATAGTTACAATTATCTAACAGATCTACAGTGTCTTTCATTCTTAATTCAAATCAACTTACATATATACAATATGTAACAAAGTACTCACAAAATCCTTAGTCTTTCAAGACAAAAACCCTATGCTTTCACAATATCAAGACCATAAAAGTATTTTTAAAAAAAAGGTTGTTTTTTTTTTTTTAAAGTGGAGCATGCTGTACAGTAGGTTCCCTGTATGTTATTTTAAAGGCAAAACTAAGTATTATGGCAATTACATGAACAGTGGTAAACACCAGTTGCCCTAAAATGAGGTAGGGCCTCTGACTCAGATCTAATCTTTGCCACCCAAGCCAGCAGAAGTAGTAATAAAATAATAATCCATATCTTAGCTAAATAACCCAACAACTCACGACACACATGAACGCAGTTGTCCTCTTGGCACTTCAAGGATCTCACTTCAAAACCTGATTTATTCAAACCAGACTGAAGTTTATAATCACTTGAAAGAAAATTAATTGAACACAAGTTTAAGGGTTTTCATGGTGCGTAATTTCAAAAATTCAGTGTATTTCAACAACACTGGTTGTACGTAAGTGTTCATCAATTAAAGGTTTTTAAAAAGTTACCCAAGTTGTCACTGTAGCTAAAGAATGCAGCATATAGGGTCTTTATGGATGCAGTTAGGAACACATAAACGAAGAAACCAGACTTGCATCCATCACAGAAGTATTTCTCACACAGGTAATTTTACCTTTCCATCCAACTTCAGTGACAGTGTTAAACAAAACTAAAACTGTAGAACTAAATTTTGAAGAATGCAAAAGAACAAAAGAGTAATTAAAAGAAATAAAAATATGACATTTAAAATTTGTAAGGAGTCTTGACAAGGATGATCAATTAACATGTCATTTTGCTTCTCTTCCACAGCAATGCATGCAGCTGGTTGAATAATATACATCAACCTGAAATCTGCTAAAAGGAAAGTCTGGAACAGCATAGGTATTCAGTGTCCTGAAGATATATGTGGATGATTTTGGTTTTTGTTTTTTGGGCTTGTTTTTTAAATTTTTTTTAAGTAAAAGCATTTCCTCTCCATTATGCAACATAGTGGTACTGATTGGGGTTGTCTTTGTCTCTCTCCATATAGTCTCTGTCAATGAGAGATTCAATCCTCTTTTTCAAGTCTCCAGGCTACAAGAAAAGAGATTAGTAAAACAGTTAAAAATATATTTGCATTTATATTACATTTTAAAAAATAGGACTGCTAAAAGCTACATGAGAAAATGCACCATAGTAAATATCTAAAGATGGTTTCCTACTGATACTCTCTGATCAGTTCACACACTGATTTTAATACCTTAATGTCTGGATTCGATTCAGACATATTTCACATTTCTTACTCTTATGGACCAGCTGAATGGAGAAATATATTACATATTTTTAGATAATCCTAGGATGGTTTGAAAAACAAAATCAGTTACCTTTACGGGAAATTTCAGTTGATTATACAATTCAGAAACAAGAAGATTATGACCAAGAGTCTTTCTCATCTTCATTATTCGTACAATAGCAGCATCAATCTGATATTGCCTGTCTTGAAATACTCTTTCAGTTGTGCTGACCTGTTCCTCAACCTAAAGAACAATACAACACCACAAATCATATCACCTTTTTTTGCTATTTTTTTATCAATTATATTTCTATGGTTTCCAATGAAATGCAACTCATGTATTCTTATTCATCTTTGAGAAAGATGCACGCATTACTGCATGCTAAGAACTAAGTGATTCTGAAGTGTACTGCTAAAGCAAGCCAAAGATAAAATTAAGGATAATGTAAAGAAAAAAAATAATGTATGCCTTATTTGAAATCTATTTGATAAATTAAACTAAATCTTAAAAACTCATTTCCGATTTTTGAGAGAACATGTAACAGTTTGACAGCCCAAATACAGTAGTCAAAAACTGCTCAACTCCGATTTGACTTTTAGGGATTTTAATATGCTTGACACCTTGTGTCAAGAATTGGGATTCAAGTACAACAAAGACATCCACTGCAAAAACAGGGACAACCCTGACTTCAATAACTCTCTTAAAGAAAAGAAGTGACATGGTTAACATTTGATTCATGAGCTCAATATAGTACCTACACTTCAGCCATAGCACAAAAGCCATTCCAAGATGGCCTGAAACATCTACAAGATCCTATCAGTTTAATATATAAATATTTAAATTTGCAAGCACAGGAAGGAACCTAAGTTGTTTCGATTTCAATGAGTTTTAAAATCTTTATTGCCTCTGCGAGTCATCCTGACTACTAGAAAAATTTAGTACCCTTTTCCATTCTCCATATGCAAAAACTATGAGAGGAAATGCAGAGATTCTGTCTCTCCATGTGGAACATGTGGATAAAGAGTTAACACAAACAGAATGAATGCAAAAAAAAAAATACATACTGTTTCTTTCATTTGGATTTGGTTGATCTTTATTCTAAACAATTTATGCTTGAAATCACCATTAAAGATGAATTTATCTCCATCTTCTACATCTTTGCCCTTTGGATTTTTAATCAGTACTCGTGCTTTTCCACAAGCTAAAGACTGCAAGGTTCTTCTTAATTCACTGTCCTCTGTGAAGAAGTTCAAAGTATGGGAGAAAGCAGAACAGAACATTAATATGAAGAGTTTCATGTGATTAATCTAGAAATACAATTGAAAAGTTTTATGTTAATGCCTTCCAGCTAAGTTCCAATTAGGTAACAACTCACAGCCTTTGAGCTTGGTCTTACATCTTTCCACAGGTATGTGCTGAGAGCATGCACAGAATTGTACATGTCAGGAAGACGGGCTCAGGCTCATCTTGGTGAGCTTTCCATCCAAAAGTAGTTTCAGAAGAGATTTCACGTTAATGTGAGCCTGGTTTTATTGCTTTAGTTTTGTTTGGTTGTAACAGGACTTTAGATAAAAAAAATCAGTTGATGACAAGAAACTCAAGCCACGCATTTTATGATTTCATCACTATTTTTAACACACATCAGAAAATATATAATGAAAAGACATCTAAGTTGATAGGAAGATGTTTTGTGAGAAGGCAGAGCTGACAGTTATAGTCACAAACTCCCCTCACAACAGGAAAGTAGTAGAAACAAGAGGGTCAGGAAAACTTTATCTAGTAAGATTTAAAGCTAAAAGCATTTGAACAAGTAGATAAAATGAAGTCTAAAACATTCTAATAATTATGTTGCAAAGTCTTGTATTAAGATTTTGCATTGAAACAGCCTCTGCAGTCTCTAGAATTCTTTTATTCACTATCTATTATCACCAAATGTGTCAGATCTCCTGAACAGTTTTAGTCTAAAAGTTGAAAGAAAGGTTTTGCAATCTAGTGCTGAAGTGCAGTGTAGCTGAGTAAAAGATTAACACTGTTATTATTGCTAAAATACTTTCACACAGAGTGACCTTTTCCTTTTTTGAAACTTCCAGCGGTTCTATGATTACTAAAAAAACCTTTAGACAACATTGACTAAACAGGCATTTATGATGTTTCACACCTTTTGGGTGTTTCACCTTGACTAAATGAAGATTGTTGAGTTGTGTTTTTGTCTAAACACAAGGACGCTGTTAAAAAAACACTCAGTATACTTTGGAGCTTTGCTTCTGCCCTGCATGCTAAGTCGCAGGTTACAGTATGCCAAAGGGAAGGAATCGGCAATTACCTATAAATCACTAAGTAAAAGTAAAAGCTACAGCTCCTAGAGGATTTCTTGATAATGAGAAAGGCAGGTAAAAACATGGAGTGTATTTGGACAACACATCTCAAAGACACACGGTTACCAGAGAGAAGGTAACCATTCTTTCTCTGAGTGACAGTTTATGCATTTTCTAACTGCAGTAAGGTACCACAGACAGTCTCATCTCTTTAAAGAGACTGGCGAATTTATTGTAACAGTGACTGTAAAACACAAATTCCAACTATGGCCAGTTAATGCAGATGAAGACAGTGATATCCCAAAGGGGCAGAAATCCACGTGATGTTTTGTTTGGGTTTTTTTGGTTGGTTGGTGTTTTTTTTTTTTTTTTTTTAGTAATGTGGTAATCACCCATGAAGTACTCTTCAACTTAGCATGAGGAAAATTCATATGAGTATGACTTTCTGACCCCCAGAAGTATATGTATTTTGTGTTAAATGGCAATGGAATATAAAGATACAATAGACAAAGTTGGAAATGCATGTAGATACCAGTTGTCCAAACTGTTTCAATACCCAGGAGTTTTGATATCCAGATATCCACTTTAAGTGCAAGACACTCACAAAACTAACTTGTAATACTGTAAACACAGCAAGGTAGCTAATACCCAAGCTGCATAAATGAATAAGTGTCTGGACAGCAGAACCACAGAATATATCGTATTCACCTCTGTAAAATATATATAGTAGATAACAAATGTATGAAAGACTTATTAAAGAACTGGAACTCTGGCCCTGGCTGCCCTATCCTGTCAGGTGCAGCACTGAACACAAATTGCTAGATTTTGTGAAAGCGCTTGCTTAAGCAACTGAAAGTTTTAAGTCATGCTATCTTCCTGGTTTCTGCCATACTGACCGGTCATTTCTTTATATTAACTGCAGTATGACTTTTGAGTGAAACAAACAAATATTTACCTGACTGGCACTATATTCTGCTGTAGTCAGCAGGGAGCTGGGGAGACATGACCGATAGACCTGATGAACCCCCATGGAAGCACTGCTAAAGCTGCTTCAACAGGAGAAGAAAGAGTACCAGACTTGCCAAACAGATTTTTATAACACTGGAAAATCCCAAATGCTTCACACCTTATTCCAGTACATTATTCATGATGCTTATATAGCGAGAGGTCCACAGGAACACATTAAATAAGCAGAATATAACTTGTAACACCCTGTCGTGGTTTCAGCTGGGTTAGAGTTACTTTTCTTCCTAGTAGCTGGCATAGTGCTGTGTTTTGGATTTAGTATGAGAAGAATGCTGATAACACACTGATGTTTTAGGTGTTGCTAAGTAGTGCTTAGAATAGTCAAGGACTGTCTTTTTCAGCTTCCCATGCTCTGCCAGGTGTGCAAGAAACTGGGAGGGGGCACAGCCCAAGATAGTTGATCCAAACTGGCCAAAGGGCTATTCCATACCATATGATGCCATGCTCAGTACATAAACCGAGGGGAGCTGGCCGGGGGGCAGCGATTGCTGCTCAGGGACTGGCTGGGCATCGGTCAGTGGGTGGTGAGCGGTTGCATCACTTGTTTTCTTTTCCCTGGGTTTTGTTTGTCTCTCTTGTTCTCCTTTTCATTGCAATTATTATTATTTTATTTCAATTATTTAACTGTTCTTATCTCAACCCACGAGTTTTCTTACTCTTGCCCTTCCGATTCTCTCCCTCATCCCACCAGGGGGAGGGTGAGCAAGTGGCTGCGTGGTGCTTAGTTGCCGACTGGGGCTAAACTATGACAGTCCCTTATGGCATTCTCAATTGTACCTGCAAGAAACTGGAGGCTGACTCAATTTGAGTTGATTTGACATCTGAGAATTAGCGCTTTAAGGCCTACCATTAATCTTAGGCAGCTAACTCAGTTTCAGTTGAGAACAACTACATTATGTGTTATATGTATCGGATCAAAATGTCTGCCTCACCCACCCTGGGTTCTTTGACTTGGCTAGTAACAAACAGGGAAGCTAAAAGATCCCTGAATTCTTGTACCATGAGGGCTAGTGAATTCACTATTCACCGTCTGTAAGCCATTCATAATTCTACAGACTATTGTATTTCCTCCTTTTCACCTCTATCCAAACTATCATGCCCCCAGTTAAAGAGATGAACTCTCCATCCTCTGCACGGGAACCATTCCATACTGTCCATATTTCTTCATCTTTCTTTGTCCTTATCTAATTCTACTATATACTTTTAGAGATGGGCTATCCTGAAATTTATGAAGTATCTAAAACACAAGCACACAAAGCACGATGATGCTTTCTGCTTTGTTCTCAATAACTTCCCGAGAAGTTACCAGCACACTTTTTGCCCTTCTCATCACTGATGAACGTTCAGTTGATGTTTTCAGGGGACACAATGACTGCACAACTTCATTCCTGAGCAGTCATATCTAACAAAGCCAATCTCTGACATCTGGTTAAGCTTCTTTCCCCAATACAGACATCCTTATATTCATCAACACTGGATGCAATTTGATCTCCTAATTGTTCAACAGTGTGAGATCCTTTTTAAACTTTTCTAGAAGTTTCAGATTTGAGCTTCCAAAGGAATCAGTATCAAATTCTGTCACATCAGTATTCATCTTCTTCAGATCTTTAATGACTATGTTAAATAATACCTGGGGATCCCAAACAGGAGCTTCCTTTCACTATGAAAGCTACCCATTCATTTCTACCTGTTGTTTTCTGTCTTTTAATCAATTATTCACCCCTAAGAGAAACTTCCCTCTCAAGCCATGAAAACTTAGTTTATTTTAGAGCTTGTGAGGAGCTCTTATCAAGAATTTTTTAAAACCCAAGAGCACAATTATGATTGTGCATATGCTTGCCGACTCCCTCAAAGAACTTGAAAAGGAAATTATGCATCGCATAAATCACGCTGGCTCTTCCCTAATACACACTTATCCATGAGCCTACCAGTTCTGTTCTTCCCAATACAGACCTGCTACCCTGCAGTAATCTGTAGAATTACTCCATGAATTTAAAAAAGAAATAAAAAAAATTAGCATTGCTCTTGTCACTTGCCATTCTTATCACACCAAGGCTCACTTAAATTATAAACTAGACAAACTAATTGAGTATTTATATTGGAAAGTTCCTGTAAAGCTTCTGGATTAAGTGGTGGTGGTCTAATTTACTGTCTGATTTACTGATCTGTTCTAAACCCTTTACTGACACTTCAACTTGCAATATTTTATTCTGCCCTATGGCATGGGCATGGCTGGCTGCACTCTTCTGCAGTAAACACCAATGTGCAAAGACTGGGTAATGCCTCATAGTAGTGTCTCAACATAAATACATGTTAGTTAAATAAAAATGGCACAAGGCTTCCACCACTCCCCAGAACAAGCTGGCACACGTGAACACCAAAGTAAAGGAAGCAGTTCGATGCAATCCTTCAGAGTGCAGAGGTTCAGTATCCCTTTCAGTGTTCAGTTTAGAACTGAGGAACAGGCACCCTGGGTCACAAGGTCCATCTAGCCCAGCATCCTGCCTCTGGCAGCGGCCACGAGCAGGTGAGCATAGGGCAGCGTATTACAGCAAAGCTAATACAGCTCCACACTTCCCCTGCTCTTCCTCCTCTCCTCATCCGACTGCTCTCTAAGCCTCCAATCACTTAGGGCTCAGGGACTTCCTTAGCCTGAGGTGGTTTCTATGCACTGAGAAACCTTCAGTGCTTTGCTCTTCCCTGAACCTGTTTCCTTGAATTCTGTAAACTTCCAGCTTTTACAACATGCTGTTTAGTTTTTGGTTTATGCCCTCTAGCTTTCTTTTCCAAGTAAGAAAATAGATCCCTATTCACCGATTTCTATTTACCTTTTGGTCTATTTAGTTTAGTTCTAACATTTAGCTGTTCCTTCTAAAGCTGTCCCATGTCTTCCATCTTTATTCCCATTCCCTGAACTCTTTGTGGATCTACCATGTTATTTTTAGATGGTGAAGGGAGAAGTGTGACAAACCTTACAGACTTTCTAAAACATTTTAGTGTGCCAGCAGCTTCACTCCCTTTGAATTTAGATAGAGCCCATCTGTCTTGTACAGGCTCCCCCTGTTTCAAAGGCTTTCCTACTTCCTAATAAATCTAGACCCTCTTCCATACGTCATTTTTTTTCAAGCATACATTGCAATTCTGCCTGTCTAGCTCTACATCTGGTGTTTAGAACATTTACAAATGGTTTCTATGGCAACCCTAATGCCCAGGTTTTGCCCTCCAGGATTTCTACCATGTCCTATGTTATTTGTATCCATGAGCCAGGACCTCTGGTTCATCCAGGTCAGTCTCTGAGAGTCTGGCTGTCAGCACCTCTGCCCTTAGTGCTCAATTCACCAAGCAGCTGCGTCACAAATTCAGCTACTTTTTCTAATAACTGAATCTCTGTTCTTTTCCAACTATCAGGGATACCAGCTTTCAGCAGGGTACCGATGAGTGAAAGGATCATCCAAGTAGCAGGAGGCAGGAAGGGGGCAGTGTCGGACCTATTTTTGGGATCAGTTCTGGCCATAAAAGTTTCCTCTCCTTTAGAAGTAGGGAGACTGCTAGGTGGGAATGGGGCCTCTCTAAAGCAGCTCCAAATGCCTTGTGTAGGAAGAGCCTGGGAAGACAGAGATTTTGTCATCCATCCTGGCCCCACGGGAACCCCATGAATTGTCCTCATTACCTGCATTCCTACACTATTTCCCCATAGAAAAGGACTGTCGTGGTTTAGCTCCAGTCGACAACTGAGCACCACACAGCTGCTCGCTCCCCCTCCCCCTCCCCGGTGGGATGGGGGAGAGAATCGGAAGGGCAAAAGAAAACTCATGGGTTGAGATAGAAACAGTTTAATAATTGAAATAAAATAACAATAATAATGATAGTAATAAAATGGCAATGAAAAGGAGAACGAGAGAGAGAGAGAGAAACAAAACCGGGGGGGGGGACACCAAAAAACAAGTGATGCAACCACTCACCACCCGCCGACTGACGCCCAGCCAGTCCCCGAGCAGCGACCGCTGCCCCCCGGCCAACTCCCCTCAGTTTATATACTGAGCATGACGTCATATGGTATGGAATAGCCCTTTGGCCAGTTTGGATCAACTATCTTGGGCTGTGCCCCCTCCCAGTTTCTTGCACACCTGGCAGAGCATGGGAAGCTGAAAAAGACAGTCCTTGACTATTCTAAGCACTACTTAGCAACACCTAAAACATCAGTGTGTTATCAGCATTCTTCTCCTACTAAATCCAAAACACAGCACTATGCCAGCTACTAGGAAGAAAAGTAGCTCTCTCCCAGCTGAAACCAGGACAGTAAGAGAAACACAGACATGGAACTCAGTGCAATGAAATAATATACTAGCTCCCAACTATCAATCAGTTCTATCCAGCTGCCTTAAAAACAGTCTGCTGAAATCCTTTGTATTGTGCTATAATGTAACGAATTTCCATGCAGCAGATTTTATCTGTTGCTGTCAGGTGGCCAGAATGCAAGCTCCGAGGTACAGCAACACAAGATGAGAAAGCAGGATCTGGATCAGGCTTGCGTGAGCTTATGTTTGTTCTGTAACCATTGTACTCTGACTTAATGACCCTCTCTGGACGATCCTGATGCTTATCATTGACACTGGCGTAAGTTTTCTTCAGCTCCCTTAGCATTAATGGAATGGATGACTAAGCAACCTGAAGATTTAAGGCTGAGAAGCTGGAGCACCTGGGCTGTACTGCCTTCTGCAATGCATTGTTCTGAACCACAGGGATTCTTGATGTCCCCATTTTACAGTATTATAGTAAATATATTTACAATATTTTAGTACTTGTGTGGGTTCAAATACTCTTTCAGCAGTTGCTGTATTGGGTTGATCTTAAGATTCAACATGTGAAGGGCTACTGGGTATGACCTGCTGGTTGATGCAGAAGTTCCAGAGAGCAAAGAGATGATAGCATTATCATTTCTAATGCCAATGGCTGTAACTATTTCAAGGAAGTGTAAAAATTGAAAAAAAATCCCACCCAAGAGCATAAGAATACAGAAGGTAGATACTGCAGGTGGCTAAAAAGAAAACTATACTTTTCCTCAGTTTTCTTTGTCCTTTCTGTCTTCAGGTTTCAAGTGCAGAGGGAGACAGCTACGAAGCATACACCCTACTGGACACTGCTGCTCTTAACAAATCAGACCTATTGTAAATGGGGCACTCCAGCAACAGTAATGGAAAACAGGTGGGCAAGCTCTCAGTACAGGTCAGTTGAAAATACTCTCTTGAATCACCCCAAAACGACAGTATTCTACAACAGATCCTTTTCAAAGTATAATATTTGAAACTGCAGTAGAACAAAAATAATCTGTACACACAACAGTGTTTATCACCATTCGAATTTTAAGAATTGCAATGATACATTTTGTAAAACTAATAGGTTATTAGTAGTATCATACGCTACACAGCTCTTACTATTAATTTTGTGAAGCATCTGTTTTATCTACACTAGGAAGTACCAGCAGTGTGTTTTATTCATCTCTTTTGGTGTCTATATACTATTGGCTCATAAAGTTTGTCCTAATGATCATGGCAAATTTCTTAAAACTAGGCCTTTACATACCAAATCATAATTGGCAATCACTCGATAAAAAAAAAATTTAAGAATCAAAAAGCGTTCTTCCTACCTACACCAGTGGCCATTTTAATTTCTTCAAAACTGAATTCATCTCCTTCATTAAACATAAGCAACACTAATGTCTGAAAGAGCGATACTTGAAATTCTTTCTTTCCCTAAAAAAGAAATATCAAATAATTAGAAGTAATATTCAAAGCAATTTCTATTGTATCCTCCAAATCTGACATGTTACAAAAGCTATACATTCTTCTTTTTATTTCTAGAAGACATGTGCATTTTAGAATGCCTAGCACACAGAAGAATCTGCCTGAATGCAGTATCGAGGAAACAGGATATTTTTAAAATGTCTTTTTTTGCTACTCTAACAGCAACAATACGACACACAGCAGAAGCTCATTAGAATGGCCGTGTATTTACTTCACATCATTTACTTCATTTTAATGACACTATATGAAATTCTAGCTTTGCTGCCATCAGTAGTGAATCTCTTCACACTTCACTGAAGTTTCAGTTTATAGAGATGAGCAAATTAATAAAGAAGAAATCTTGGCATTGGATCAAATACGAAAGAAACAAAAGATAATTTTGGTTCACTATGATACAGAGTGACAGCATTACCAGTAGCACAATGTTGTACAAACAGGCAATGGAAAGGAAATAAATGACTCAAACTCGTCAGACAGCTGTAAAGACCTCCTGCCAATCAACAACTACAAACCTATCCATCTTAATGTTACATAATGCCTAAACCTCTAAGTTTCATATTCACAATGAGTTAGTAAAAGAATTCAATTGGGGGGGGGGGGCAGGTCTTTGCTCTGGCTCAATTAAGCTACATTATTAGCAAGATATTCTATGAGACAAAACCAAAACCACATTAAGAAACAATGTGGTTATTTAAGACTTAAATAATTCAACAAGCATTTGTATTTTAGCCACAGTCATTACATCACTAACACCCTTCAGTCTCTTTTCATATCAGTGAAGCATTCTAGAAGTATCACCAGTATCTCTATGATCAAAACAATTCCAAATTAAAAAGATGCTGCATTTTTTTTCTTTCATTAATTTACTGCTTTATTACAACCTTCTTTATTTGAATGAGCAACAATTCCTATCAAATACAAATGTTACCAAAAGGTATTGCACTGTTGTCTTCCGTGAGCTAGGTAGTATTTCAGTTTAATTATAAAAAGCCTACTTTCTATACAAAATAACAGTACTGAATTGTGGTTGTTCCTCCACATAAATGTTACTATCTTTATAAAAAATACAATGCACGACTAGATTCCAAATAATTGACTTAAATTTGATCCCAACAGGCTAAGCATTAAACAAGCAAACTTACTTCCTTAAATTCCGCCTTTAGGACAGCATGCCCTAAAGTGGTCTGCCACTGAAGCTTTCGACCACTGTGTTTTCCCAGGTAAAAGGTTTTGAATACCTCTTGAAGTTTTATCATCTGTAAGGAGACAAAAAAGTTTATTAGTGTTATACCAGTACAGTGATGCCAGATGATCTCACACATGTAATTTCTTTGGTTCTCCTCAACAATGTTTCATAATAAGTGTTTTTGTGTGAAAACCTAAATCCAAAAAGCAAAATTCCGCTCTCAAGTACACTAGTACTATTATGCACAAAAGAAAGCCTCAATTTAAGTATAGCTTTTCATTTCCTCCCCCCCCCCCNAACCCCCTGGTAAAGGGTTTTAAACCTCAAAAAGAAATACTGGTTTTGTCCTGGACTTTAAATCTGACCAAGAAACCACAGGACAAAAAGCATACATCACACAATACACTGACTATTACCATCTGCTCCCAAGTTCTTCCTCTAGTTTGTCCTATACAGATTCAAGTCTGATTCCAGTGCTTTATACCCTCTTATTTCCAAGTAAGGGGCTTTTACCCCTCCATTTTCATGACCTGTTGCTCAGGTTGGATCCTTCCGATGCAGTCTGCTACCAAGGAAAAGACGCCACAGGAGCAACAGCACAAAAGCATCCACATCTTCTGAACTGAATGGGAACCCTGCTACCACCTTTGGCCTCTGAAGTGCTTCCCACATTTCAGGTCAAGCAAGGTATTACAGGAAATAGGACTCCAAATACATATTTCAACTTAAATCGCTACTGGTAGGAGCTTTGCAAAAATCTCTCAATTTAGAAGCAATCTTTTTTCAGGCAAATGCCATTTAAATGCAGGGGCTAGTTTTGTGAGACACATTGCAGGGAACAGAGGAAGGATCTTACAGAAAAAAAAGAACATGCAGTAACGTAACTATTGGCTAGATCAAAATGCCTAACCAATGTAGTTAAAGATTGACTAAATTAAGGTGAACTGTCCAGTTTTAAACTTTTAAGTGCTTGACTGCAATGTTAAATAGGACACTAATTTTAGATTATTATTATTAAAGAGGTGAAAAAAACATATTAAGTTAAACAATCATTGAAAAAAGTGGATTTTATCCACTACATTTTATTTTTTGCAATTTTGGAATCTTTAAAATGAGATAAACCTCTCAAATATGTAGCAGAAAAAACTTTAAATGAAGGCATTAGTTCACGCTATGATAGCAATTATGATTCCACTCCATAAAGCGCATTTAGAAGGAGAATTGAAACACTAACCTCTGAATTTAAGTGGACTTCCATAGGTGTGTAAGTTGGCCAATATCCCATAGTTAATATATTTACTGTCAGGTCTATATTTCCTGGGTCACTTTGGTTCTGCATATACTGAAATGCAAGGGACAAAAAAAAAACCATCATTCAAATATACTGTTGCATGCTAAATTAGAAAATATATATACTTAAATTAGAAATTTAAAGTTGGTAGAACAATGAAAAATTTCTACAGGCCACATCCTTGGTTAGACATGCTCTACCAAGATTTTGAATTTCATGACCATTTATTGCTCCTGTCCCCAGTTTCAAAACACAGCAAGTTGTTGGAAGTAAAAAGAAAAGCACATGCCTTGAAGTATCTTAGACCACTGTCTTTACAGGGTATTAAGGTCAAGGGAACTTCAATCACATGCAAATAAAGCAAAAGAAAAGCTTTTGATCAGAAGCCAGGACAAGAACTGTAAGATCAAAAGAATCTTCTGGGACTTCCAGACGTCTGTTAGACAATACATTTTCTTAGAATTTGAGCATAGCATCAGTCAAGCCAGGCTGCAAAGTCTGGGACAGAAAAGTCACTAGAGTATTTTATTACAGGAGCAGGTGTCCTGGATCAGATCTCTACCCCAGTATTCCGTCTTCAATAAGGCCCCAAAACAGGTACCCAGTGAGAAGTGCAACAACAAGGGTGAGCATATACAGTATTTCCTCCAAGCATTCCCTCGGTCACCAACAGACTGGAAGCTCTGGGGCTGAGACATATGTGGTTTCTTGGCAACCTTCAGGGAGTTTCTCTGGTGTGGGTCATTCACAAAGAATTCATCCAGAGCAGCAACAGTTTACAGAATGAAGGGATATGGGCTTTAAAGTATGCTAGACAACTGAACTCCTATGTGTATTTAGACTGTAATTTACTTAAAAAGGAAACAAATTGTCGTGGTTTAGCCCCACTCGGCAACTAAGCACCACGCAGCCGCTCGCTCACCCTCCCCCTCCCCGGTGGGATGGGGGAGAGAATCGGAAGGGCAAGAGTAAGAAAACCCACGGGTTGAGATAAGAACAGTTTAATAATTGAAATAAAATAATAATAATAGTAATAATGATAATGATAATAATAATTGTAATGAAAAGGAGAACGAGAGAGACAAACAAAACCCAGGGAAAAGAAAACAAGTGATGCAACCGCTCACCACCCGCCGACCGACACCCAGCCAGTCCCCGAGCAGCGATCGCTGCCCCCCGGCTAACTCCCCTCGGTTTATATACTGAGCATGACGTCATATGGTATGGAATAGCCCTTTGGTCGATTTGGATCAACTATCTTGGGCTGTGCCCCCTCCCAACTTCTTGTGCACCTGGCAGAGCATGGGAAGCTGAAAAAGAAAGTCCTTGACTAGTCTAAGCATTACTTAGCAACAACTAAAACATCAGTGTGTTATCAGCATTCTTCTCATGCTAAATCCAAAACACAGCACTATGCTAGCTACTAGGAAGAAAAGTAACTCTAACTCAGCTGAAACCAGGACACAAATAAAACTGTAAAATAAGACTATCTCTGAATAGATATACAATAAATAAATTCTGTTCTATAAATAGAACTATACATAGACTCTGTTACTATGACCAGGACCTGCTCAAAAGCTGTTCCATTTTATTTTAGCTTAATCCAAGGTATAACACCATTAAGTGCTTCACCATCACTACTGAAAATTCAGCACACGAACACAAGCTAAATGTACCTGCTTAAACTGAACCATGACATCTTTTGACAGTTCCATGTCCTTGAACATGCCCTCCAGTTTGCTGGTAAAAGCAGCGCCACATTCTGTCACATGAATGAAAGCAAAGATCCCACAATTACAAAGAAGCACAGAACAAGCAATAAAGGTTTAACCTGAGACAGTTGAGCCAGATTTGCCAGGATCCAAAGCACCCACAACTAGGTACATGTTTTAAGGATTTTGCTCCTCTCTAGGTATGCTAAATGAACCAGTCACATATCTGAGAGGTCAGCCCAATAGTTCTCACTGAGCACAATGAAAGCTGTGGTATGCTCAGCTATTACTTAAAATCTGGCTCGTCACTTCTTAAAGCATGAGAAAAATAAGTATTCCAATTTACATGCCAAAAAGTAATAAAAATTTAACACATCTGAAGGCGCCTACCATGTTTAAGCTTTGACAACATGGACTTCTCAGCATCTACTGATGCACTTTTCCCAACCAGCAGTCTTTTGGCCAAGTCTTTCTTATAAAATGCCTCAAACACATCTTTACCTGTAAGGAAATTGAAACAAAAATAAAATACAACTGAAACAATACATTCTATTTGCATCATTGCACTTCAGGTTTGTGAGACAAGCCTTTCCCATGACATGGTGATCAGCAGAACAATATTCACTACGCCACAGCAAAGAAAAACATTCAGACAACTTGTTCTTCTTAAATTATTTTCTTAACATATTTGGCAAAATTTTTACTTCTTTCTTTCTTTTTGCAGGAACACAGGCTGCCTTATATTTCCCATTGGATCAGCTACAAATGACATGAAATTATTCTGGGGTCCAGAAGAACATTCTCCCTCCAGTGGTCTGATTTATTAAAACTAAAAAAAAAAAAAAAAAAAGGGTTCCTATGTATTAAAGAAATAAACTTTAAAAACCTAAGGTGAAGAAAAATTGACAGAAGTCTTCTCACTTGGTTTGCCAATAGCCTTTTGAAATAAAGTCATACAGGCATCCACAAACTTTCACACCTTAAACTAGAGCTTCCGCAAATCTTTTCTATTAACAGTGCAAAGATAGCAGCAAGTTTTTTCACTTTTAAGAGGAAGAAATTCACTGTAACTCAAGGCACTATTTGTGCTGCCTACAGCAGTCCCTCCTAATTCCTTGCAAACACCTTCCAGTGTAGCAATTCCTCTGATACTCCTCCTTCTCCATCCTGCCCTCTGGTGAATTGCTGTTTCATGAAACAGCATCAAGATACTATCAAAAAGTCCAACGCCCAGAACCTAACTGCTAATTATCATCTGCTCTTAAAAAGATTCTTACACACTAGATAGCTCAAAATCAATTTGCACTTTTAGCTCAGTACTACAAAAAAAAAAATATTAAGAGAAAAAGAGTTGGTCAAAGTTTCAGACTAACAGAAATTAATCTCTTCGGCTGACAAGTTGCCAGTGATACTGTTTTCATTCACCATCTCCATACAATACCCTTTGCATTTGACAAAAATCATGATGCAAATGATACTACTTTATAACTGGTTTCTTGTCTGCTTTCCCTTATACTTGTTTTGAATTTTATAAGGAAAGAACCCCACAGATCTCAGAACAAACTAATACAGAATTGCGTAGTTCCTGCATATTCCACCCCAGCCCAGCACACGTCCCACTTCCCTCAAAACAGTGACCATGCATCTCTATTGGACTCAACCACATATTTTTTTCTGATATCCAACCTAGCAAAAAAAAATCCTTCTAACAATTAGGTGCATAGGGTTTTACTCAGATAGGGACATACATTAGGGAAGTGCATTTCAAAGGCAGTAAAACACAGCCATAACATTTTCTCTCCTTGTTCTGAGCCCTCCTCTGTGTTCATTCTCAGCCACAATGAGAAGAGACAAGTCATTAGTTGCTGGGTTTTCATGTACTTTGCACCTATGACATACTGAGGTGGGCAGGGAAGAGAAAATCTGTACTAACCGTTTCTGTTCTCCGTCATTAGAGGAGAGGTTGTGGTTACAGATACGGTTAATTTATAGGAAAAAAACTTCCCACCAACAGCTCTACCTCTTAGGTCTCCACTCACAGACTGTAAAACATCTGTAACTCTCCAGTCTCCACAGAACAAGTTTGTCCTCCCTGGTGTATTTACTGTGCTCCTTCAGATGTAAGGCAACCTGAATTCAGGACCAAGTTGAGCAGAAACTCATGCTAAATAGATCTCTTACATTCAGAGGAATGCAGTTCTGCTAGTAGCAAGGAAAACATTCTTAATTGCATCAACTGTGAACCGATATTTCTTACCATGAATGAATCTAAATATGATCATGATTTTGTCAAGGATTCTTTCCAGCTCTTCATCTGTCGCTTCCTTATTACCAGCTCTTAACTTGGAATCCACATATTTTGCTACAAATAAATAAAACAATTTAACAGCTTTAAAAAAAAATCTAAAATAACCAACTTAAGTGTCTCTCACTTGAAATATTACTATATGTTAAAATACAGGATAAGTGTTAAATTTTCTATTTTCCCTTTTCCCATCCCTATGCGTAGTGGAATGATAGAGCCCTACTGTACTCCTGCCATAATGGAAAAATGTCACAAAAAGGAACCATCCAAGAAAAAAAATGAATACAGTATAATCATTAAAATTAATGCATTAGAAATTCCCACATTTTGTGTTATAGCAAGCACACTACTTGTTGAAAGACAATGTTTTGGAAGTGTACAATGCATATGAATGTATTTTATGAGAAACAGAAACAAACAACACAGAGGACTATATTTTTGTAGACCTTTACCATGTCCCTCATGCTCCTTCATAGGAGCATGCCAAAATTTAAACAGAAGCAATGCTTTCAAGTTAGTAGCTTCAGAATGCCAGAAATAAAGTTAAGCCATGAGTTTAGCTAAGTATTTATTAAGCCCCACTACTATCCTTATACAACCTTTTCTGTAAGAGGGAAACCTTTGCAGGAGCTGAAACACCACAATCCACAAATGACAGCAGCCTGTTATCATGGCTTTAACCTGTATCACCAGGTTGCGCAATTTGTCCTACATAAAGCTGGTTTTAGAAGGAAGCCACAAAATAAGTTGAATAAAGGCAAAAGAATGTACAGAGGAAAAACAAACAACCAAGGAGCGGGATTCTCTCCCGGTGTAAAATGCCACAGCTCCACTTTTGCTGCAGGAAAAACAGTCAGAACAGCTTTTGCCAGATCAGGGATAAACCCAATAATAGTATTTTTAAGATGTTTTTATTATTTTTCCCCTTAATGAGCACTAGTTCCCCCTTCAAGGTAATAACATTTTTTTCCTCTATTAAAACTCCTTGTATCTGAATGCTTTAAAATTGTTCTCCCAACTTCAGCCATCAAGGCAGATAGATAGGCTGTGCTTAGTCCTTTCTGAGAGATCCGTAACATCCAAAGAACTCCTCTACTACCACAATTAAAACCAGTTCCCTTTCTTTTGCCACAGCTACTCTTACTCCTAACCATTTACTCCACTCGAGCATCAGCATTGCGCTCTCTGAGCAGTTGTTAGCACCAGGCACCGTGCAGGAAGCAGAGCGCAGGGACAGAAGTTGGCATGCTCCATCAGGACGCTGCGTGCATGCCTAACAGCACACCCAAGCTTTTCAAACCCGCAACGCTCCCAAGTTAACTTTTGCCTCACATCCCAAAACCAAGCCTCCTAAAGCAGAATGCGTACTGCATCACTGTTGCACTAGCACACTCAGCAGCATTATCTTATCATGCTTTCTATAGATTTTTGAAATATTTTACAGAAAAATATTTGTGTACCTATCAATTCTGCAGGCTTATTTGGTCTCTTGTTGATAAATGTTTCAAAGGACTCCTTCATCAAGTTTATAAATTTTTCATTTTTCTGAAAGCACACTTCTATGATATGGTCCACTTTATCCTTAAAATCTAGTAGCTCTTGCACCATATCCTTGTCCTTTTCAGGATTAACCACTATTGTTGTCCCAAAGTTCTGTAAAACAAACACTTGATAATAAAATACTTTAGAGTGCTACCTATCTCCCCCAACAGATACATTCACCCTTATAAAATCTATCATTAGAAAAAATAATTTTTTATATAGAGCTACTTATGTGACTTCAAGTTTTCAAAAAATGAGATGCATTGAAATTTAAAATAAAAACCCAGACACACATTAATGGATTTCAAACATTAGTGTTTGATTTAAAGATTATATACATTTAAGACAAAAGCTAAAAAAAAATACACAGTAGACATGACTGTATGATGTGCAAGTTTACAGTTAGATACAGAATTACATGATTCATGTAAAAGAAATTACATGGAAACTGCCTCAGAAATGTTAAGTGTAATGGGAAACTTTGCACTATTTTTGTTAAATCCACTAGAGAGCTCTGTTGATGGAATAGGTGGCGAAAATTCAACCGCTGCTTATCACTCCAAGATTTCTCTTTCAGCAAGGGCTTAAGCAATAAAACCTAGCTGACTTGCAATAAAACAAAACCTTCCCATTCGCAAGAAGCAGCCACAGACTTGACTTTCTTTTCTTGTTCCTATATTTATTACCTTAAAGTTAGAGATACAGTACCATTTGTCTAGTGAACCAAAATATCCTGTAAGGGAGGATTTTAACCTATCAGACAATTTACAATTGCTTAGTAACACTGATCAGCGCCTTAGACAGAATGACCAGTTTTCCAAGGTGAGAAAGAGGAACATTGGCACAGTAACAGCAGAACAGTATTCAGCTGGTGTATTTTCATCAACTAAAGTATGTTAGCCACAACAACAGTCAAAGAGAGATGGGGAAATCCCTCCCAAACCTCAGAATTTCCACTTCAATATCTAATTATCCACTGTGATCTTTCATTGAGATCTTTCTCAAGTAACATTTCAGAGCGAAGCAAGACAAATGCAAGGCTGCCCAAGGTCCTTAGATTCAATATGTGTATCACAGAATCACAGAATGGTTTGAGTTGGAAGGGACCTCTGAAGATCATCTAGTCCATCATATCTTACACTTAGCACAATTTCCCCTTCATTAACACAGCATTTAGACACCTCACAGTCTTTACCAGTCATGCTCATAAATTGCAGGGCATTCCCCCGACTCTGCAAATGGCAAACCGACACACAGAAAGCTAAGTGGCACCTCTGAAATCATAAAAGGTGACTACTGTAGAGCACAAACCTTCACCCCAGTAATGTGGCATGCTCTCTGTGCTTTTTCTTAAACTGGCTCACAAGATAAAAGCTAAGTTCCTGAAGCCTCACTTTAATGCATTCTGTCATACAGAATGTTTGAAAGGAGGAGATTTACTGACACTATAGAAAATGGTTTCTAGCTTTTTGAGTCTGTAAAAAAATTTCTTAAAAGCAAAGCCATAAAACGTCTGATTCTGTGAGACATAAGGTATGATAACCCAACTTAAAAACTTGCTGCTGCGAAAGGAGAGGTTCTGGTCCTCCCTCCCTGATTTTCCTACCTGTCCTGAACTCCTGCTTCTTTCCTTGGGCCAGCACCAGAACTTTTCTGTGACCCTCTTTAGCTCACTAAACCTGGCATAAAACTGACCTTGCTCAGGTACTGTGTTAAAACAGATCACAAAAGAGTCTATGGAGTGGCAGGCAGCACAAGGATTAAGTCAGGAGCGTGATCTGGTAGCAAGGAAGAAGAAAGATATTCCTTCTTGGCCACAGCAATTCAATTGGCCCAGCTGCACAGGGATCCACGGACTGCATATGGGGACACTGGATGACACCCTGTGGAACAAAGTCCACCTCAGTTCTGGGGGCAGACGGGAGACCATGTCCCACATGCACGGGCTGGGCACTGGTGCGCCACTCAAGACATGGGTGTGCAGGAAAGGCACCTCTGAAATGAACTGATGTTGTGCACTTAGTCCTGAAGGTTGATGAACACATGGACAATTCAGGAGAGAACTACCACATGGGAAATTATCAACTCTGGAGAGAAATATTTTCTGTGAAGCTTTCCTGCTTTCACCTTGCAAGAGGACTAGAGCGCAAGTTCTCTGGGGCAGCATACTACATGCATATTACGCCTAGCAAAACAAGCCTGAAGCATCTAAATACAACTTTGATGATGGATTATTTTCAAGAGGAGCATTCCTTTCAAAATAGCTTAAACATTCATCAGCATTGCTGTAGGTTGGTTACATATAGCACTGCTAACCTGGAATAGAATAGCTACATTCTGATGTTCCACTGATTTTGCAGATATGTAAATAGTTGAGTGTATTTGTAGCAAAACACAACACGAGGTACAATCCAGCATACTCTGAACACATGTGCATGTGGCTCTATTTAAAAGCAAAGCAAACCAAAATAACTTCTTGTATAATGTTTAAACCTATAAGGAAAGTAATTTCTAAGTAGAAATTTAACACCAAAACTTAGGTGTTGCTGTTTCTTATCATGCGACTGTTATTGGGAGGGAAGCATTAACATCCCTCCCCATATTTGCTTAAAACAGAACTTTGAAGTGTACACCTACATGATATTATTCTTGTTTTTGATAGACGAAACATATGATAACAGCATAAATTTTGACATTAGTAAGAGATCTTTGAAATACCTTGATGTATTCACTCCAATGTTGCAAAAGGATCTGCTGCCCACCTTTTACCCGGCTGAACAGCTGGTATGTCTGGGTCAAATCTGATATTCTATTTTCATCGAGCAGGTTATCAAGTCCTAAAAAAAAAACAAAATTAGAAGAAAGAGCAAATTTGAACACAGCTGAATACATACAGTTAGAAATATATTAGAAAAATATCTATGAAATACATCAAAAGACAAGACCCTTAAGTGTGCTTAAAAAGTATGAACTTTTTAAGACTAAGTTTCTGAAAGCAAGTGATATTATGCTCAGGGTTAACATGTCCCCCAGTTTAAACCAGCTGAAATGATTTATGGTATAATATTTTAAAACCATTTCAACTGAAGTACTTTCCCAACAAGGCATTGACTGTAAACCTTTTGCAGAATGCTTATGAACAGTACTTGATTTGAAAAGTACAGTTTTATCAGGAGATATCACAGAACCTCTAAAGAATATCTGAAAACAGTAAGCTAAGCAAACTGCTCCACAGTTAAAGCAAAAAGAAATACTTTGCAAGATTTTTTCTGTGGAGTGTGGTGAGCCATCTTTTTAGAGTAAGAACGTGCTATGAATTGTCTGTGCTCATACAGATGGAGTAACACAAGACTACAAATTCCTTCCAAGCAACTTTTGCCTTTATCAATTCACCCTACATGAGACTAGGCCTTGGACTAAAGAATGGAGAAGCAAAGCTCAAGGCAAAACATGAAGCATAACAACTACATACACCATTTTTACATTTGAGAATATGACGACTATAGTCCCAGTGTAATCGGAGATACATTGTATGGTGTTAGTGAGAGAGGCTTTAGTAATATGGGAGGATAGCATCAAAGATTTATGGCATTTTTTAAAATCCAGAAAGCTTGATTTTACACAGGTTGACAATTCATATCATCAGTGTAGCTGACACTGTATAACTGCCCGACTTCACAAATTATACTTCATTAATTCCAATTTTTAAATGGTATTAGATAACAAAGGATTTTCAATCACTACTGAATTATCCCATTTCTACTATATTCTTCATCTTAAAAATACTTCCACTGTATATTATAACTTACATGTTCAGAAAGGCCACCGGTGTTCAAGAAGGATGTCAGGTAAACTTTTGCATGATATTTTGAGATTTCCTAAACTTTGAGATATGCCTAAACTTTTGAGATATCAGAAGAATGGACATACTTTAAAAGTATGTAAGACGACAGATTACAAAGCCTTTAATACATGTGACTGGTGTTCTTCTGGTACTGAACAGGGAATTAAGAAATGCCCATTCCATCACATCCAAGCATCACCTCCTATTCATTTAAAGACACCAATACACTAACTGCTTTGTTATAACCTGGATTATCAAGTTTAACCTTCCCTCCTTCTCTGGCATATGAACTGTGTGACTGAAATAATTATTTTGTCACATACTTGACAAATGAAAAAGACATATATGAAAGTCCTCTGAGACTTCACACAACTTCCAGAAAGAACTGTCACAGCCTTGGAAAAATTTATTATACTCACAATGAAAAAAACCAGCAATATCTAGTCAATGGCAGTTGTAACAATACAAGAAAAAAAGTTTCTTATACATACCCTGCATTTGTAAGCTTTTTTCCCCCCCTGTATCAAACTGACTATATCACATGCCTTCTCCTAAGGAACAAAACCTACAAAAGGCAGCATCTTCTTCTACTTGCATAGAATACTAGGATGTTATAAGCAAATTACAGTGTGCCCTGGATCAAATGAATGCAGAAAGTTATGCAAGTCAAGTGATGTTAGACTCACTTTTTTTTTTCCTCAAGTGCAGACATAGAATGTGAAAGCTGATCCAACAGTACTACAGTCTTAAAACGTAGTAACTAGAAAAATGTACAAATCTCTCCATATTTACATGGATGGTACATGTTTACATTATAAACCAAGAAAAAGTTCAGGTTAAAACAAGACCACATACTTTCTGGTTAAGCCAACTGATAAATATGTCATTGGAAAAGTTACTTAAAAATAATACTTGAATTAAAGAGCAAGCAAAATTGACATACATCAACAAAAAAATAATTATTCTTACCCTCTGTTTATGATAAGCTTAAGAATAGCTAAGATAGAGTGACCACACTTATTTTTATAAATGTATTGAAAACAGTGAAATAACCTATTCCCAAAGCAGTTCAGAGAAAACTATGAGCATACGTCCATCTTTAAAGGGAACAAAGCAAGGTGAAAGGGGTACGTGCAACAACCTAAAAGTATTAGCAAACATGGATGTGATGGATCTCAAAGATACCAGACTACCAGGGACATCTGTTTTGCAGCAGAAAAGGAAACAAAGATGCAAGGACAATTTGCTAGAAGATCTAAAAACCTAAAATATGGCTACTGCAAGAAAAGGAAAGGATCGTTTAAAGAATTAAGAGATCAGGGAATACTGACAAAACCCAGGAATTCAGTGAAAAAGAAGAAATTTAAAAAGTTAAGAGGAACAAAGAAAGGGTGATTTGAAGACACTGATATCTGAATAACTTCCTAAGACGACTGCAGCTCTTATCTGAAATTGCCAGACAAAAGGTAAAATGCAGACAAAAGCATATGAAAGTTCATTGCCTTGGAACGTAGTCAGTTCCAATAACTCATGATTCTTGAACTATACAATCACAAGAATATGTGAAGCTATTGCACTTAAGCTGTGTGCTTATCACATAAAAGAAGCTATGACAGTAACTGCAGCTCTCATTTAGAAGTTTATATAATTCTAGGAAATAAGCAATTCCAAAGGTTTAATTCCTAAGCCCACTGCTGCAAGTTAAAGGAGATTTAGGGGGTTTAGCAACCTTTACAAATATGGAATGATATTTTAGATGTTTGTTTCCACATATACAATTTACTTGTCACAGTAGGTGTAACAGTCATAGGGTTGGCTTTCTGTATCTGTGGAAGTTTTTCCCATGGCTAACATACCTCCTTAAATAAAAGCTGTGGAGTTTATAGTTATTGCAGAGTATGAGAATCTGTTGCTTATCAGAGGTTACATTAATTTAAAAAAATACCTTTTTGCAAAATAGCTGATAAGTGTTCTCCTAGTAGCTGTTTCTCCACACAAGCAATCAGTGGTTTCCTAAGTAAGGCAAGAAAAGTATATTAGAAGTATTAGAGTATAACAGAATTGCCTCCTGTCACAGTGTATTTGTGAATAACTTGCATTATAATAAAAAAAAAATCAACAATTTTCTACTTTAAACAGAGGCTACAAATTAAAACAAAAATGTCACATGTGATATAAGTCAAGAAAGAAAACAATAAACCATGTATGTAATTAAAAAAAGAAATTCAGGTTTGAGTACTAAAGTGCAAATTCTTACACAGTAGGAGAGAGAAGCTTAGACACCAAAAATCAATACAAAAATGTTCCTGGAAAAAAGTCAAATTGATGTTTTCTTGGAAGCAAACAAACAAAACAACAAAACAAAAACCTTCAAGGGTTTGAACTCCAAAACAACACAATACATGCTGGCGATGTTCAAACTCAAAAGTTTTTATCTAATTGTGTTATGCACCTACTGAGCTAGAACCACAAGGCTCGAATTTGCAAAACATGTTAAGTTTGTCCTTGAATTTTCCCTACTTTTTGCTATCAATGAAATTTTTTTTTTGATACATTCACTTTAGACAGGACTGAAAAATAATGGCAAGTTTTCCTTTACATCTTTTATAGCCTAAAACAAGAAAGAAATGCCTGAAGCACAAAGGGATAATTAATTTAAATGTTTAAACTTCTACCACTGCTTACAACATGACAACAAAAGACCAACCATTTTTTTTCTGAGTTAAGTTTTACAGAACTGGTTCTCAGCCCCTTAATCTAGATTTTCTAAAGAGAGGTGCTCAACTTGGATTGATGGAAGCCCTTTACTTAGCAGCATCCACTTTATGTCTTACCTCTGCTAAAACACCAACTTTCCTGAAACACCCCACCAATGATTTGTCTGACCTTCCATACAAGACACAGTTTTAGTCCCTTCATCTCAAAAAGATTAAATTAGAATTTGGAAAGGTTCAGAGAAGGGAACAGGGATGATCAAAGTATGCAGCAGAAGCTACAAGAGAAACAACTGCACGTGTTAGGACTCTTCTTTCTGGGAAAGAGATGACTTAGCAGGGATACAGTGCATTGACAGGCAGGGAAAAGGTGGAAGGGAACTGACTCATTGCTTTCCCTTCCAATACAAGAACTGGGGTCATCAGTGATGGTACTGGGAGCCAGACTTAAAGAAAAGGAGGCAATTTATCATGTGGCGGCTAGTGCACTGGTGGAACGCTTTGCCAAAGGCTGGCACAGATGGAAAAGCTTATGTGAATCCCAGTGAGACAGTCCAAGTATTTGAAAGAGACCCAAACAGACAAACCACATCAGGTTCAGAAAATACCCTGAGCTGAAAACAGGCAGATACTAGGAGAGTATCAGGGCATCACATATACTTAATCTATTCTTTCCCTTCAGTGATCCTAAGCGAGCACAAAATACCAGTTAGACAGACCCTGGTCTTAACACATATGGCCATTTTTATGGTCAGTTCCATATTCCATGAAATTTCCAACTACTGCTATCTACAGCTGCTGACTGTCTCCAACAGCAGAAGTAGTCAAGGTTGTATAAAATACCATCCTTTGCCCTGGAAGACCTATTCTGCCTACAGGCGAAGTAAGGACACTTCGTCTGCTTGAGACTGCGAGGCAGAGCGCTATTTCCTAACAAGCAGACAGAATGAATATTTATCTTGACTGCTAGCTGATGAATGAGCCTGAAGGTACCTTCTGCATGGCCTCAAAGTCATCTACCTTGGTCATCTACTGACTGACCAGGAGACATGCTTATTCTGGTCAGCTGTCCAGAAAGAGGCATGTACCAATGGGCTGAATAAATCCCTCGATGGGCTGCGACAACACACTCTCCATGTGTTGCATAAATCTGCTTTGAAGTATTTTGAATGGTGTTTCCCCTGATGGTTTTGTCCTGGAAGTATCATTTCCATC
>VYZW01017518.1:0-25658 GCA_013401315.1 Balaeniceps rex
CCATTCTGGGCAGAGACCAGAGCTTGTCCCACCACATGAAGAAAAAGAAGAAAAATTATAATGTGTCTACATGGTCAGGCAAGAAGTGAAATGGGTTTGGAAGCCTCTTAAAGGCAGCTCTGGATATGCAAATTTAGGCAAATTAAGACTGATAGGCTCTATTTCTGCAAGTCTACAAAGCATCTCTGTGTAACATCTCTGTCATTAACTAGATAAGGAAATAATGTGCTTTTGTAGGTCTGCTTCCCTAGGATAGGTTGCATCCATTCGGGATCTTAGTATAATGCTTCTCGCACATGATAACTCTTTGCTGGCAAAATCTGGCACTTTGTTGACAATACCCTTCCACCATGGAGATGGGGAGAGCACGGGCTTCTTCATGAAGTCGAGTCTAATGAGTAAAATCAGTTATGAGTTTGGTTCGAATGAACAATGTCTAATCCAAATAAAATTGAGGTGTACAGAACACTGAGTGGGCACAAACCAATACCAAACTAGGCGATGATAGTCCTTTATGTTAGGATATATTGTAAGGCAGCAAACAGGTCCCCTTGCTCTTTCCCTTAAGGTTAAGCAGCTATGTCATCGCCATGCTGCAACTTCATCAATTATGTCTTGTGAATATCAGGTCTGAATTTTCCTGTTGCGGGCAAAACCTGAAGGGTTTGTCTATATGGAGAAATTTACTGCCAGAACTATAACTGCCTTCATGGACACGCTTATTCCTTCCATCCCCATGGGGAATTACAGCAGTATAGTTAAGCTGGTAAATTTTCCTATTGAGACAGGTCCAGACAACTCAAGAAACACTGCTAAATTAAATATTTCTCCTGAGGGAGTAGTATATATACATACTTTCATCAGATTTTGGTCATACCTACACACACAACAAACAAGCTCCCTGCAGTTGTGTTACAAGGTGTTTTTTTTTTTCCTGCTGTATTCTGTCAGGACTTATTCATCCTGTAAACCACAGCCCAGCTTTGTGCAGCACGGCTGTCTGTGACCCTGGGCCCAATCTTGTGAAGCAAAAACCCTTTAGAGGAAAGTCTACAAATATTTTTTCTCCCAGAAAACTCAAGTCTACTGGGAATAGTGCAGTAAAGTTGTTAGAAATGCAGCATAAAATATGGATAGTTATCTACTGAGAGATATTTGATCTCTTCTGCAGGAGTGGGATTAGAGTCTGGTGGTAATCCCATACTGCTGTTTTTGTAGCTTAGATGGGCGTTGGAGAAATAGTTGTGTATTTTTTTACACTACATAAGTACTAAGAGAGTAACATTAGACCAGCAGCAGAAGATGCATTAAAATGACTTTTTATATCCCACTTCTAAATATATTCTGAGGGGTGACAACTGATCTCACTGAAAGCCACAGGAATTTTTTTGTTTAGATTCTCTTGTAAAATGTAAGAAGGTATACGAAGTACACCTAGACCCATGTGTCATCAGAAACTATGAATAAAGTGCTACTCACTGTGAATTTAGGGCATAAGTATCTTGACTAGAACAGGGCTGTCCACCCAGGAACAGTCTTTCAAATATCACAGTTCGGCCATACACTAATACACACCTTGCTCTAAGTCATCTGCTCATATGAAGATGAGAAATGCTTGGGCTAGGTACCTGCAATTGCAGGCTTCATCTGGCTCTCAAGGTGTTAACTACTGAAATCTAGATCTTCTAGAGGAAAAGGAAATTCATGACCACCTATCCCTCCAAAAGCCATTGGTTTTACTGGCTTTTGCTGGATTTTAAAGGCTGTTAGCATGCAGAAGTTTAACCATGCTTTTAAGATTTTAATACCTTAGTTCAAACAAACAAACCTGAAATACTCAGAAAACCCCCAAAATCCCAACAGTCTCCCCTCTACATATTCTGAAAAAAATGAGCTTGTACAACATGATTTGTACCCAAGACTTATTTGAACNCACTGAAATAGCCACTTGTATTAAAATGGCAGTTAACAGGCTTCAACAAGGTCTACGGTGGTTTTAAAAAATTCCTGAGCACTTAGTCTCCTCAGTTCATAACAACATCTCAGGCTTTGGTTTGCTTTTATGAGGATGGCTGTAATTTCTCTCCATTCAAGGAAATTTATCTTTTCTGAGGACTTTGCAGTGAAAAAATCACAGATTTTTTTGCTTTTCCTTGGCAAAGACAGGGAAAGGTGGATGTTGAACAGCATCTGTCTCCATTGGCTGCCACAAAGGCTGTCTCTGTGACTGCCAAGTGGACCTGGTGTGACAACTGATTTTCCTTGTTGGGTAGCAGCAGTGCCAGCACAGTCCTGGTACATGCTCCAGTGAAGTGGAACACTGAGAAGGACAGGAGGGTACACTGGCTGAGGGGATGTGACCAACCCAAGGGGTCAAAGGTGGTTTCTAAAACCGAAAGCTCTGGCAGTTGCTGAAGTTGAACCACCTTCATTATTCTCCCTGATACAGAGGCTGAAAATAGCATTCTGTTTCCACTTACATCGACTGGAATAATTCCTCAGTAAAATTGGACTGGCATTGACATGATAACAGTTTATCTATCTTATCTGATGAAAACCGGTATAGCTCAATTGGCCTCAATGGAGTCATGCTGAAGCAGAGCAAAACAGCAGCTTTCCTGCTCTTAGTCTGCAACTTGCTGATACTCATTTTTAAGCTGAATAAGGAAAACTGAAGCCTGTTTTCTTACAGATTGACAATATTAAACTTCACTAGGTTAGTAATAAGTGACAGTAGTAATCATCCTCCCTGTAAAGCCCTCAACACTGGACAGTAGTTCTCTTTCTACGGCTGTGGCACTAGTTAGGTAAATCATAATGAAATCAACAGTACAGCATATTGTATTTTTAGCACTTGTTCCTCCATAGGGCAACTGAAGAGAAGTGCTTTTCCCTCATCCACAGGTGTCAACAAATGCTAATATGTCAATTTTCAATTTTAAGGGACAAGCTTTCTAGGATGGGGACATCTGAGTGAGAGGGATGTACAAAATAAATGTCACAGAGCTCTAAACTTCCATCAAATGTGTCCTTTGAGATGTGGTCGACATCTTGCTTACATACTTGCATGCTACTTATGTTCTGAAAACTAATATACCCATTTAGACATTTGCCTTAAAATATTCATGTCAGATTAAGAATCTATTGTGGACATATGTTTTTAGATAGCTCCACCATACTCCGATGCCCTGAAGTAATATCAAAAGATTCCTGCAATGTCCTTGAAATGCCGGTGTGGGTGTAATGGTGACTAACTATTCTGAATAACCCTTATTAGCTGTTCTTCAGTTTTATTCTCCTATAATCAGTCTTTAATTTTAGGTCTGAAGCTGTATTCTTAACACTTCCAGGAAAAGAATTTGTTCAACGTTTGCATGGAAAATAATGGCAAAAGTTGACCAAATATGTCTCCATGTAAGGGAACGTGTGATGTCCTTCCAGAGCTAAACAATTTTACAACACTCAGATACAACACAATTCTGTAACTATGCCAGCCTCTGGGCTCTGAAACTCTTATGATTTAAATACCACACTACTCATTTGTGGTCTGAGTGCCCATCCTCTACGATCCCTTCAAAATCATACCAAGACACAGTGACTCTTCTATCTTTTTATATAATGTAATATTATCAGGTCTTCTAGTTGCCAATAAAACTGCAGTATGAGGGAAGGTGCTATACACTAAGTATCATTAAAACACCCACTTCAGTTAAATCATGTTTGTTCTGAACTTTATTTTTATAGTTTATGAACTTACTGTGAAAAAGGTCACGTTTTCTGGTTATCAAAGGCTGCAGTGGGATACAGCCTTTTTTTGCTAGGTTGTTCTAACTTTATGTTGCTGATTTCTGTGACATAAAGAACTTCTTATAATAAAAAAAAATCTTGGAAACCACCTTTTTTCATCACTAGACTCTTAATAACAAAGTTCATGGCATCTCTAGAAAACTGGATTTTTTGTCCTGCCTGACAGTAGATCTTGGAATAGTCCTTATTTCATCTGATTTTCTATAGTTAAAGAATCGATGTGAAAAATGCAAATTTTCAGTAATGGGAGGCAAAGTTAGTATTGCTTTGAAAGGATTATCAGGTGTAGTGCAGTTACTTATGGGAATTAAATAAAAAGGGAGATCGAGAAATAAGCAGGGCATCTCACAGCAATGCAAGAAAAATAAATAAAAAGAGCTTTCCTGCATGGTTTCTGACTGTGTATCAAGTATTTTTTTCTCACGGACAACTTCTCTGCAGATTCTGCCTCTTGTCAGTGACTGAAACAACAGTGGCAACCTGTTCCTGCACTAATCTGATACGAAGCAAGAAGGCATCAAGTCCAGTCTCTGAGACAGTGAGCTCTAAAGCAGACCAGCAGAACAACGCTGTTTTGTGATAGTGACCAAACTTTCAGAACAAATTTAAATTGAAGACTGTGCCCAGCACAAAATCAAGCCCTTCCACCAAAAATACAGCTAAGCAGATAGGACTAGAAAAAACCCAATAACCCTTAATATTATTTTTACTCTCTAACCTCTTCAAATGAGGCAAAGCAGGGAAATAAGTCTTCTACAGTCCAAGCAGTTTCCTTATTTTCTGGCTAAAGTGCCACTTATTCCTGTCATATCCTGATAAAAGTTTAATGAAAACTGACACATTTTGACAGAATAATATATTTTGGCAAAAAACACTCCTATATTTTTAAAAAGGAAGCATAAAATGATCTTGCTAAAATGCACCTTCAGAGACAATTCAGAAAACAGAAATCTTTAAATTTTCTTTTTCCTTTGTCTTGCTTATGCTTTTGAAGGTGCAGGAGGCAAGGGGATTAGTTTGCTTTTTCAAACAGCATACAGAAAGGCAAGTTCATCTATGAAGCGAACAGCTAAATTTGCCTCATTGCCAGCCAGTATGTAAGTTGGCACTGTGTGGGTTTAAACAGACTAAAGATATCAGAGATATTGCATACCCAGCTGCCCGCCTATAGATGAAAGCAGCATTGCAGTGTAGTCCTTCTCGACTGTGTTATGTGCCTTGTGTTATGTGAAGAGCATTCAATATATGTACTAAATCAACCTATTGTCTTAACTCCAGCTTCCCAGCAACCATGAGGTGCTGTGCTGTTTGTGAACACCATAAGTAGTGTTATTGGGATGTCTGACTTAAAAACCACTCTACAGTGGTCAGATTTATGCTTGAGAACCCTGTTTTTTCTTTTCCCACTTTCCAGGAACAAGTTTAATCTAACATTATGCTAAACAGCTGCTGGGGACCCCAAAACTGAACACAGCACTCCAGGAGTGGCCTTACAAGTGCTGTATAGATTTTCTTCAGCTGATGCAGTACTGTAAATGATGCCCAGCATGTGGTTAGCCTTCGTCACTGCAAGATCATACCACCCAACTTACCATCTACCAGGATCCCCAGGTCCTTCTCTGTAAAGTTGGTCCCCAGCTAGTCAGCTCCCAGACTGTCCTGCTACATGGAGTCACTTTGTCCCAGGTACAGGGTCCTCATGAGGTTTCTGTCAGCCCATTTCTTCAGCCTATCTAGATCCCTCTGAATGGCAGCCCTATTGCCCAGCATATTGATCCTTCTCTCCTGGTTTTATGTCATCTGAAAACTTGCTAAGTTGTCATGAGGACATTTTAAAGCTGGATATCTAAGTGGAAATACAGTAAAAGACATTGGCAAAGCTCAAACAGATTCAAGAGACATACGAAAAACTATTTTCCAGAATTTTGGTTTCCAGAGAATAGCCCAGATGAAAATATTTTTGTCACTGGAGAAAGGGACAGCAGTTGCCAGACTGAAGTGCTGTAGCATAGCTGATCCTGGTGTTTGATAGACTGCTGTTTCTCAGCATCCTCGTATCTCTTGGAGAGGGAAAAAAAAAGCAAATCTATTTTTACAGTTATATGTCTCTTACAAGGCAAACATGGAAAGGTACAGGGAGATGCAGCCAACTCCAGTTTGCACTCTGAACAGTCATTTTTTTTGGCAAATGAGGGGCTCTTTGGGTCTGCTGGGTCGAAGAGCTGGGGAGCTGGAGAGTGAGGCCCCAGTGAGGCTGGTCAGGGACAGGACCCTGGGGGCAGCCTCCCCTCCCAGAGAGGAGAAGAGGGCACCATGCTGCTCCCAGGAGCTGCTCCATCCTGCAGCCACGCCAGTCAGAGAGCTGCTGAAATTCCCCCAAACTAGTTTACAGCCTAGATTTTGTCTTCATGATGCTCTGGCTGTCCTTGCACCAGGACTGCTGGGAGACAGGCTGTCAGGGGAAGGGGTCGGGGTGGTGAGACCTGGAAAGCTGGGTGAATCTGTGGGGAGTGTGGGGTGGGGGTGGGCAGGAAGCCACAGGGCCGATTTGGTCAGTGATAGTGAGAGGTCCCCCATGACAATGGCCCAGTTGGCAGATGGCCAGAGTGCCCGAGGGTTGGGGTTACACTGGTGCCAGCGTGGGTCTTGGCAAGTGTCATGGTTTAGCCCCAGCCGGCAACTAAGCACCACGCAGCCGCTCGCTCACCCTCCCCCCCCACGGTGGGATGGGGGAGAGAATCGGAAGGGCAAGAGCAAGAAAACCCGTGGGCTGAGATAAGAACAGTTTAATAATTGAAATAAAATAATAATAATAATAGTAATAGTAATAATAATAATGATAATAATAATAATAATAATAATAATAATTGTAATGAAAAGGAGAACGAGAGAGACAAACAAAACCCAGGGAAAAGAAAACAAGTGATGCAACCGCTCACCACCCGCCGACCGACACCCAGCCAGTCCCTGAGCAACGATCGCTGCCCCCCGGCTAACTCCCCCCAGTTTATATACTGAGCATGACGTCATATGGTATGGAATAGCCCTTTGGTCAATTTGGATCAACTATCTTGGGCTGTGCCTCCTCTCAACTTCTTGTGCACCTGGCAGAGCATGGGAAGCTGAAAAAGAAAGTCCTTGACGAGTCTAAGCATTACTTAGCAACAACTAAAACATCAGTGTGTTATCAGCATTCTCCTCATACTAAATCCAAAACACAGCACTATGCCAGCTACTAGGAAGAAAAGTAACTCTAACCCAGCTGAAACCAGGACAGCAAGGCTGCCTCATCCTTTGATGGAGAAAACAAAGGAACAAAGTTATTTCTTAACCTAAATCTCCTTTTGAAACAACATTACCAACACCAGTGGACTGACTCCCAGTGCAAATGAGGACAAAAAGTGAATTTCATAAGCTTTCATTTTAATAGTCAGCCACTAAAAATGCACCCCTGTTCACCAGTGGCATCTCTCTTGCCTTGTGCCGATCTGCTGCGCTCTGTCCACTGATGCAATGCTCCTCCCTGGCTCTGGGTGGTCATATTACTCCAATATACATCTCTGTTCGGAACAACTACATTTAGCACTTAAACACTTTTAATATGGCAAACTTCTTTGCCAGACACTCCCCCTCTTGGGGAGCTATTTAAAATTTTGGATCATCTGCCCTTCAGATCTGTCTCACCCACATTGCCAATATCTTCCCAGATATTACTAGCATATATGATTAGGCACAACAAGAGTAAATACAGTTTATTGCCAGCAGTATGACACCAGAATCAGATAGCATCCAAAAAAATGTCACCCACAGAAAAGCTTTGGATCAAAATGCAGACTGTGCCTAGACTTTTCATTTTTCAGTTAAAAAAAAAAATTTTTCTACATATTTTACTGATTACCAGAAAATGCAAAGTGGTAAAGGGACAGAAGGGATGCCTGAAGAGGGCATAAATAAACACCGACAAGCTGAGAAACTTTTTTAAGGTGGTTTCAATTTAACTGTAAAATTCTTAGCAAGGCATGCTTCATATTCACATCCTTTCCTCCAGCCCCCAATTTACTCATGTGCTCAACACACTTATGTGCTCTTAGAGTACTCCTGGGTGTATCTTGCATTTTGGGTGTGCAAATATACCAGGCATGGTTGTGGTGAGTGCAAGAGTTCTAGTCAGTCTTCATTCTGCAAAGATCTATCAGGTCTTGACGTTGTTCTTCTAAATCTGGCACATGTATTGGGATATGCATGTCCTTGGAGGCAGCAATCAGACATCAGTGACTTGGTAATTTTCCAGGGTCTCAGTCCTGTAATGAAATTTTGTGGTAGGTCCTGGGCAAAGCCTCACAGATCTTGCACAAACAGACCCCCGGGCCCAATTAAAAATGAGAGGAAACTTCCTAAGACCAGCTCTCCACGTTGCAAGCTCTCCATGGCAAGTCTCAGCATTTGTCACAAAAGGCTGTTGCTGAAGTTGGGGCTGAAGTGTTTTGAGAGAGTCTCTGGTGTTTTAAAGAATACAGATGTAAACCAGAATTTATTTCCTTCTACTCAGAAGGCAATTTATCTTTGTGACAGTGAAATATTCTCCGGGATATGAAGGGAGGTGTAAATCCGCACGGTCTTAATAAACACATTTATGTTTATTAATTTATAAGACTTGCATGAAAACACCCTTCACAGTCAGTCTCACATGAACAATTAGATACATCCTCAACTGGAATCCTGCAGTACAGGGGAAATACAGAAAATCCAGACTGAATCCTTAATGGAACACTCTGTTCTAGTATTTCTATCTCAGCTCTGTTCTAAGTATTTCTGCAATACCCACTATTTAGAAACATAAATCAATTGTAAAAACTCAACATCATCTCCATTTGGAGAGGCAGGGAGCTCTGTAAATGAGACAGCTTCACTTGTAGATATGGTCCATATATGCGGAAAGATACTGTGCATAGTAAGGTGCACCACACACAGACTGCACGCATAAGGGGAAATACACATAATATTGCCTAATGCTACATTTTTCCCACTGCTTTCCCCAAGGGACCTGTATAAGAAGTGATGACTTATCATCCAGGTGTGGTTACAGGCAAATGAGTGGTTGGTGAAAACTTGTAAATATATTTTTTTAATACAGAGCATCCACCACTACAGATCCGCTCTGGTGAGGCCCCACCTCGAGTACTGCATACAGCTCTGGAGTCCTCAGTTCAGAAAAGACATGAACTTGTTGGAGAGGGTCCAGAGGAGGGCCACAAAAATGATCAGGGGGATGGAACACCTCTCCTATGAGGGAAGGCTGAGAGAGTTGGGGTTGTTCAGCCTGGAGAAGAGAAGGCTCCAGGGGGACCTTATTGCGGCTTTTCAATACTTAAAGGGGGCTTATAAGAAAGATGGGGACAAACTTGTTAGTAGGGCCTGTACCAATAGGACAAGGGGTAATGGTTTTAAATTAAAAGAAGGTAGATTCAGACTACATATAAGGAAGAAGTTTTTTATGATGACCGTGGTGGAACACTGGAACAGGCTGCCCAGAGAGGTGGTAGATGCCTCATCCCTGGAAATATTCAAGGTCAGGTTGGACAGGGCTCTGAGCAACCTGCTTGAGTTGAAGATGTCCCTGCTCATTGCAGGGGGGTTAGACTAGATGACCTTTAAAGGTCCCTTCCAACCCAAACAATTCTATAATTCTGTAATTCTATAACCCCCTGATTCTGCCCACGCCTTGTATCACTAAAGCCACCCATCACTAGAAAAGGAGGGGAAAAGCTTTCTGGAACCACTAAGGACAGCGTCCTTCAAGCAAGGCATCTGGGCAGTGGTTGCTAACAACAGATTGCTCCACCAATACTCCATGGAAGCCTGTCTATCAGTATATTCCCAGCAGTTTCCGTGAGAGGTCAGTTAATCTGCACACTTCTCCTTCTACTCCTAAGAAACCAACAGGAACTTGGCCTTACTCTGTTTGGGTCACCCAAAGTAAGAGATACCTCTGTCTCATATACCAGAGCAGAATTATTTGCAGGATGAAGTCACAGAACTACAAAAATAAATGCTGTTTTCAACTATTTTAATAGGACAGAATTTAACCTCTAGTCAGCCAAATGTAACAGTTTTCCCACATAACAAATACCTAAATATGAGAAATGAAGGTCACAGGAGATATTATAACTAGCTGAAAAGGACTAGCAAAGAACAATGTATGATGCCATAATGCCTATCTGTGTTCTGCATTCTTTCATTTTCACCCTCAAGTTGGTATTGAAGGCTGTTTCCTCCTTAAGAAACCTCTGTGCTCATCTATACTAATACAGCTTTTTGCTAGCCTTTCCCTCCTGCCTTTTGCTCCTGCGGACTTTATTAATTGATTTAATCTTTAATTTTGTCAACAAAATTGACAAAGTGAAAGGGATGATTGCAAAAGGGATGAAAAAGAAACACATACAACCTCAGTGCTTCCAATAACTACTGAGATCACTCAGGTTGGTAAGACCCGATTGCCTGAATTTTTTCTGACACATACAGCCTCTGTGGATTTTCTTTATTCCTTGTTTCAGAAGTATTCCTTTGTTAATGAACTGTATGCACTTCATAGCTTCAGCTGCTACCTTTAGTGAAACAGGAAAAACAATCACCCAAAACAAGGTGGAAAAACTGTCATTCTTTCCAATGACATCTTGCATTGATGTATTCTTAGCAAGGGTTTGGAGTATTTTGGTACTCTGGTACTTTGGTACTCTGCTGCTGTAGCAGGTACAGGAAAAGAAACGTCCTGTTCTTTGAGGTTATAGGACTGGGAAGGAAGGGTGTTTCTTTGCAGGGCACTCCAGAAATACACCATGGCTTTTCTCTCTCCATAAGACAGAAGCTCCAGCTCTAGCTGTGATGTGTGTCAGGAGGAAATCCACAGTACAAGTTTCTGGTCAATCTCCAAAACTTATGCAAGTTATCTCTATGTTTGCTGACTGTGTTTGGCTTGTCTCCTTCAACTCTCTGCAATAAATCCTTGTGATTTTTGTGAGTTTGAATGTGCTCTTGATAGAAAAAAATGTCCCACCACCACCCCCCCCCGCAAAAGGATGGGGATATTATCAAGTTTGTGTAAGTTGTATATGTAAAATATGGTATTTATTGGGTCATTTGTTAAAATATGTTATTTATTGGGTCATTTGTGTTACTGCATTGATATTACGCATGCATCATTGTGGCAGCTCCAAGAGCCTCAGTTATAAGACCCCACTGTGAAAGTCTGGTAAAGATGGAGAGGAAGGGTGCTGTATAGAAAACACATCTTATCAAGGCCACAACACAGATTGCAGTACCTTTAAATTCTGAAGATTTGGAGCAGTACTGGCTTGCCTTTTCTAATTCCTGCAAATCCCTTTTCATCTTGGTTTGCCATGGCACTTAGTGCCATGATCTCTAGCATTCCTGTGACAGTGAGCACAGATGCTATAGAAAAGATCAGCAGTTATCGTATATAAAAGAGATAATGACAGAAAAACCAAAGATAGAGATGTTTTATGTTACAGCTCCAAGTCTTGTGCCAGTAAGCTATAATCAGGTAATTTCAAAAAAATTACTGCTTGCCATTGGGTATTAAATTAATTTTAAATCTCATCCACTGGCTCACAGCAAGCACTATAAGGGAGCGGTGAAACGGAGAGGAGAAAAATAAGAGGCCATGAACAAGTCAGAGAAGTCATTCTCCCTAGTCTCATCTCCCTTGACAGAAATGTGTATTGCAATCTGTAAACCAGCCAGTGCCCACTTCTTTTAAACACTCTCTCAGGCTGCATGCATCTGCAGTCTGTGTGCACAGAATTGCTGGTCATGCTGAGCTGGAAGTGATGTGTTTGGAGGGCAGCATCACACCACCCTTGTTAGGACACCTTGAGATTTCACAATTACTCTTCTCCCATTCTAGTTTGCATTTTAACACCGATCTTTGAAAAGTAGCCTGTCCCAGGATTTTATACCAACTGGTTTCGGTTCAGACTGGAATACAGAATTAAAGACATTGAAAATAATGGCAATTTTTAGTCTGGCAGCTGAACAACAAAATAAGCAAATTACATATATCGCAAAGTTGGTCCAAATCACAAAATTACTGTATTTTTCAGTGATTAAAAAAAAAAAAAGGTTATAAAAATGTTTAATACTACTCAAAGTTCCTTCTTTTCCTTTTTTGAGTTACTCAACCTTCCTTGAGTGCTATTTGTAAAGTTGAAATTCATTTTGAACTGAAAATATGGTTTTGAAAAAAAAGTTTCAGCTTGAAAATGTCAAAACAAAATGTTCTGGCTTTTCCAAATTCCTTTCTTCCTTTTTCTAACCCTTGTTATTTGCTGAATTTAAGGAGTTTTTTTTATTCTGGAGAAATGAGATTTTATGGGCACATTTACTCTTTGCAAATTTTTTGTTTAATCTCTGCTATCTGTCTGGGGTCTCTGTAACAGTTCAGTGGAAATACATTCATTCATGCATTCTGTCTCCTTCCTTCTCACTGCTTCCTTGCTCTTTTTGGAACTGGGCTAGTCTGAAATCTTATCCCCATGTACACTTAAACTTTGGAGAACCTTGAAGTTTGGCGTGTCTCACTGTAGTTGGCTGACCTCAATCCAAGATCTGAGAAGACTCAGCCTTTTGGGAAGTTGCGGTGCAAACTTCAAACTTCACAGCTCAATCATAGAATCATAGAATCATAGAATCATAGAATCATAGAATGCTTTGGGTTGGAAGGGACCTTTAGAGGTCATCTAGTCCAACCCCCCTGCAGTGAGCAGGGACATCATCAACTAGATCAGGTTGCTCAGAGCCCCCTCCAAACTGACCTTGAATGTTTCTAGGGACGGGGCCTCCACTACCTCTCTGGGCAACCTGTTCCAGTGCTTCACCACCCTCAGTGTAAAAAAATTTTTCCTTATATCTAGCCTAAATCTACCCTCCTGTAGTTTAAAACCATTACCCCTTGTCCTGTCACAACAGGCCTTGCTAAAAAGNGTCCTTCTTGTGCTGAGGGCTCCAGAGCTGGACGCAGTACTCCAGGTGGGGTCTCACCAGAGCCGAGTAGAGGGGCAGAATCACCTCCCTCGACCTGCTGGCCACGCTTCTTTTGATGCAGCCCAGGATACGGTTGGCCTTCTGGGCTGCAAGCGCACACTGTTGGCTCATGTCCAGCTTTTTGTCCATCAGTACCCCCAAGTCCTTCTCTGCAGGGCTGCTCTCAATCCCCTCATCTCCCAGCCTGTATTGATACCGGGGGTTGCCCCGACCCAGGTGCAGGACCTTGCACTTGGCCTTGTTGAACCTCACGAGGTTTGCACAGGCCCACCTCTCCAGCCTGTCCAGGTCCCTTTGGATGACATCCCGTCCCTCAGGTGTGTCAACTGCACCACTCAGCTTGATGTCATCTGCAAAATGCCTATTGCCTCTTCATCCTTTGAGCTTGATTAGAATTTGTTTTGGTTCTAATACATGCACCCTACATTGGGTTCTTGCAAGTACAGTTTGGGTTTACTTCATTGCTTTCCCTCTTGTCTAAAACCTGCCTTTTTTCTCCCAAGTGTGACTCATTGGTTGCTTTGTAAGGCTTCGCTATAGAAATATACACTCTATAGTGAGTTTGATATGATTAATATCCTTTGAGGCTGACCCATATTTAATGTCAATGTGAAACTGACACAGAAATGCCAGAAACAGACACAGCATTAGATTTTTTTCTCTTTCTTTGGCTAAACTTGTCACCAAAGCTCAAGTATTATTTTTTCTTTATCAAAGTGGGGGTTTTCCTATAAGAACAGACTGGGGCAAAGGGTGGGGGAGAGGGAGAAGAAAAGGGATTATTCAGTGTGTAAGAGGCTTCTTCTCTCCTTCCCACATTATTATTAACAAAATCTTCAGTGTCTGCAAGTGCATCTGTTTGCACATGAAAAAAAAACACCACATGCATTAGTTCAATAGTGCTCTTGCTAATTAATGTGAACACTTGCACATGCAAATCACATTAACTATCAGTTTGTGCATGCAATTAGTTGATTTATACATGCAAATGTCCATCTGAGGCCGGATCTTAACCTATTGTAAACTAGCATAGCTCCACTGACTTTAGTCAACTATGCTGATTTATATTTGCTACAGAATTATTCCGTGGTATTTTTGCAGCCAATTTTCATTCTTAACAGTATTATAAATGCAGTTACAGACTTGCTTTAAAAAGTTGACCTTTTGCATTCTTAGTAAAGGCAGTATCTGACTCTAATGATGGCCTGGATTTTGCATTTTCTCCAAGTTCTATACGCTGAACCTCCTCTTTCTTCCTATGAGCTCAGCCCCCTATATAAATCTTATTATGCCCTACAACCTGCAGTCTGAAAGGAAAGGAGGTCAGCAATTAGCCTTTTCAAAATGATGGCATGTTAGTGTAAGGGCTTTGGGTGGTCCTATATATCAGATTGACTTTTAGTTACTGATCAATTGAAGATCAATTATGGGATACAATGAGAAACTAGATAGCCTGCTGGTCTGTTAGTATCTGGGCAAGGCTGATTCCAAGGCTGGAGTGGAGTGAAGGTAACTGCAAAATGAAGATCTGGAAAAGGCTTCATTATTCAAATATTTCTCCAACTTAAACTTCACTATGACCGTGAGCAGGCTGTTTTGATGCAGGTGTTGATTCCAACTGAGAGTACTTTTGTGTCACTACAGTCCATACTACACTTGTTCAGGGAACTCTGTGGTCCAAATGACTTCAACATGGTCTGAAAAAAAAGGTTTTAGACAAAACTAAAATGCCTTCTAGAGGCTTAAGGAAAGAATTTCAAAATCATTACTAAAAACTTTTCAGTGGATGTATTGCAGAGCTCATGAAATACAGAATGTCTATTTTCTTGACATCAGAAAAGATCGGTCTGACCCTAAAGAATACAGAGATGCTCCATTGCCTCCACTGGGTGGAGGAACAGGCCTTTTAAGCAGAAGTTGGTTGTAAAGTAACAGAATATGATTTAAGCTTTACTTCCAGAACCAGCTGTAGCAGATAGTGTGGTTATGACAAATACTGCTGGGCAGTAGATACACAGGGATACTTCTTCTCCAACTTCAACCATTTGTCATTCTGAGTCTGCAGCTTACACTGCTGCCCTGGCCACATTTGTAAGCATGGTCATTCCCACCCAGGCAAATGTATGACACTGGTGTACCACGAACACCTTGTAAATGGCTTTCAGTAAAGTGTCCCTGAAATAACCTACTGAACCTGGCATTGAGAATGGCCAGAAATGAGCTCCCAGAATAATCATAAGTGCTGGGATACAAGATAGGTGATTCTGGAAAAAATGATGGCTTTCAGCCAGACTTGCTTGATCGGTCTTAGCTGACGGACCTGGCAGAAGTAAGGATGCAAGGAGCAGCATGAAAAGCAGGCAGTGACAGGAGCCTCAGGAGGACATGTGGGACAAAGTCCAGGACACAGAGCCAGCAAGGTGTGGAAACACCTCCTGTTTTCTCAAGCAAGGTCCAAGTTCAAAGAGACTTGTGACTGTGATACTTGGAAATTCTGAGAAAAAATGGGAATCTATGCCTGTTACAGAGATATTTTTCCGGAGCAGCATGCAGACAATGCCTGTGGAATAATCAACTTGACCTTCTAAAAGATCTGATAGGGAGGCAATTTTAGCATCCACAGGTGACTAAATATATCCTTCTGCTCCCTGGCAAACGAAACAGCTATTTTGTCCATAAGCTCTGCTTCTTAAAATTACTACTTGATTTACAGCTGTTAAGTCGTTTTAAGGACCTGATTAATCATTTGCTCTTGGCAGGCAGAGTTACGACTGCTAAAAATAAGAAACAATGTCTTGTGTCTTAATCAGTGAAATGGGGACAGTGGCCAAGCAGGGGAGATTCTTGCAAACTTTCTGTGTACATATGTGTATGATGTGTGCTGGAGATAAACATGCAAACGCTTACCGCAACATGCTTCGTTAGTCGAACCAATTATTAAAAGGAAGCTGAGTTCTGTTCCCACTGCATTTTAGTGCCATGATTGGTCAGGGAAATTGTGTGAGAAAAGAATGTTTAGTTGTGGATGTACTTAGCAAAGGTCTGCTCTGAGACAGATAGGTGCACCAAAAGATAAGTAATTAGCAAATGCTTCAAGAATTAATTCTTTTTTCTTTTTTCCTGTAGAAGTTGATACAATAAAATTGAACTGGACAAGAGTAAAATGTAAATCAAGCTATTTCCTAATAATTTTTGTAATAAAATAAAGAAGCTTTGTGTTCATTAGTGTGCCTAACAGCAACCCATCTAAGTAAGGCTTAAAATGCTATACGCCTGAACATCGTTCTTAGAATTTCTCCCACTTTTCTATAATGAAATCCTTGCAAGAAAACAACTGTGTACATACTACATTTCACTTTTACCCTTGTAGGCACTCTGCTGGTTTTGCATACTCTATGTGGATTATTGCAGGAGCCTGTAAGAATAGAATATTACAGGCAAATACTGAAGTGATTGGATCAAGACAGTTGCACAGCCAAACACTTCCTCAGCTCTCACGCCATGATTCCTTGGCTGTGAGCACTAAATCCATCACAATTTAAACAAGCAGAATAGAAACTCCTTCTTTGACGAGTTAGTCTATTAAACCTAAGAATTACCTGCAAGATTTAAGTGATTAGCAAAATATCACCAATGTAATGGAAAAGACATTGGGTAAATTTTTTATTTAAACAAAAAGTAAAAAGATAAGAAAAAATAATACTTATTTAGGAACTCACTAAAGAGTGCAGTAGTTGATGAATTTTATACAGCTCTTAGTCACAGTCTTGGCAGTGGAATAGAGACGGGAGGAAAATACTATATGAATGATAATTTCCAGACTGAGAATGAAGACTCTACGTAAAATTTTCCAAAGCAGTTGTGTCGCAAACTCTGTAAAAGTCATTGGGATTTAATGTGCATTTTGAAAGAACACCATCGGTGTGACAATATGGACTTTGTTAGTTCCAACGGGAACTGTGGAAATAAATTTGTGTTGAAGACACAGTCTAACCTCACTATAACAAATCACCACTGGGCTAGGATAAATATTTATGATATCAAACTGTTCACTGTAACAGGGTTTGGCTGTTTGCTGCATTAGAAAAATGGAGACACTTGCAATTTGAATTAAACATTTATATATAGTACTTTTATGGAAATTGTTTCCCACAGATCAATATTTAGATGAAATCTTAAAAAGGAAGCACAAATTAAATGAGAATGGAAATGAAAAGGACTTTTGCAGACCAGGTACAACAAGTATTGGGGAAATTTTTTTTAGGTTTATATTAAGATTAACTTGACCTTTTTTCTAAAAGACTGATCAATAAAATAAATTCAGTCTTGCTGATAGGAGTATTAAGGTAGGATGTTCTGGTGAATTTATGATACTGATTTTGGAAACAGATTATGTTTACATAGAGTATTTCCATAGAAAAATAGTGATAGAAACAAGGAATTCTATGTAGCTTTGTTTAAAATACACAGTCATTACAGTTTTGGTTAGATGACACAGGAAGATTTCTACTGTACAAATCTAACAGTCTAACTTGTGCTTATCTACACTGAATACATGTATTTAAAATACACCTAGATACACATATAGGTACATATTTCAGCCACACAGAGAAAAACTGTTTATGCATGTATTTTTTTGGAATATACTTGTATGGTTCTTGACCATGGCTTTGACTGTCCTATGTGAGACTATCTTACTGCCAGTTTTCAGCTTCTGGCTATTGACTCATCAATCTTCCTTATTCTATGAGTGCTATTCTATAAGTACCCGAGGATCCTGGTGGACAACATGGTGGACATGATGAGCAGTGTGCCCTTGCAGCAAAGAAGGGCAAGAGCACAGGGGGCTGTTGGTGAAGGAGTACAGCCAGCAGGTGGAGGGAAGAGATTATTCTCCTCTATTCAGAAACTGAGACCAGCACTGTGTCAAATTCTGGGCTTCCTGCTACAAAAACCACGTTGGCATACCAAAGTGAGTCCAGCAGAAGGCTATGAAGATAAAGAGGGCTCTGGAGCACACAGTGTACAAGAAGCTACTGAGATACTGAGAGAAATGGGTTTGTTCAGTTTGGAGAAAAGAAGTATAACAGTTGCTGTCTACAAGTAGCTAATGGGAAGACAGAGAGAAGATGGAGCCAACAGCAAAAGAATGAGGGGTAAAAAACATTAGCTACAGAAAGGAAATTATGACTGGATATTAGGAGTATATTCTTCACAATGGGGCGGCCAAGCACTAGCACAGGCTGCCCAGAGAGGTTGTGGGTAATGAAACAGAAGAATCCTGAAGCAGCAGAGAGCAAGGCAGTTGGCAAGAGTGAGGAAATGGGTCTGAGCTGTTCCATAGTGTTCCCCAGGACCACAAGTAACAACAAAAGCCACCTTAATAACTGTGCTGAACCAATGACACTAACTTTAGAAAAAGGAAACCATCCTCCTGACTGCTACAGAAATAATCCTTGATGTATTCTTCTGAGGAAGTGAGGTCAGTATGTGAAAGGGGAAGTGATGTGCAGGAGCTATCATTAGCTTTCATAGATTTGCAGAACCTCATCAGTTGAAGGGATCTCCGGAGGTCATCCAGTCCAACCTGTGCTCAGGGCCGGCTGCTTGAGGCCTCGCTGCTTGAGTGTTCACTGGTTCCAAGAATGGAGGTTCTACAGCTCCACTGTTTGACAAATGTTTATCTTCTTCATGCTAGGTATTTTAGGGTTCAGTGAGACCCCTGGCCCTATATAACCAGTGTAAATCATTAGCTTTTGAGGGGTTGATCTTTCTTCACCTTCTTATTATGGAGCATGATTTCCCATTTGCTCTATTGAGTTTCAAGCAGTTGGTGCTGAATGCATCCTCAGGATCTTCTGTGGTCATTATTTCCTCTAGTATCACCCATTCAAACTAATTCAAAGAACACAAGACAAGAAAAAAATTCAATCACAAATATATTGTGTTGGTCACTGTGGCTGTGAAAAGCAGACTACTTTCTGTTTGTAGTTTCACATAAGTATTCTGGTATTCTATTTTAAATTTATTCATCTGACCAAATTAGCTACATTTCTCAAAGCTGTTGCTATGTAAGGTTACAAACATTTCCCTTAGTCATCAGGAAATCAACATATAAGTCTACTGTATAAAAAAAGGCAAACCTTGTTTCAAGCCCTAGGAAAACTATACTTGTTTTCCCTCAGAGAGGTTAATTCTGTGCAATTTTGAAAGGTTCCTGCAAGCATCCATTGACTACAATGACAGATGTAATTACTCAGCATCTCTTCAAATGGCAAAGTTTGCAAACAAACAATAGATTCCTACATGCATTGACAACTTTTAATTCCATTTTTTTGAATGCTTTGGCAAACTCTTAAGGAAATGTGTTTGGTGGCTGCTGCAATTTGTGGGTGCATCTTTGTCGGTGTCTACAGTTTAACAAAGCTACAGTTAAGCTCAAGTAGAGCAAGATTTCACCCTTAAAATTTTGCAGTCATTTTCTTTGTGAGTCCTTCTAGTTCCAGCCACCTCCTCCCCACACAAATGGTGAAGTTAGCTAATTCTAGATAGTATGCCTGAAAGACTCCCTGGCCACAGCACACTGCCAGCCATGTGGGGCAGGTGCACCTGCCTTGATAAAGACCGGGGCTTTCCAACCATTGAAACATAGTGGCCGCTGATTCTTTTCATGCCCTCACTTTTCATGCCCTCACGCCCTTACTGTGACTGTTGTCTCATACACAGTCGCTGGTAGATAGAGCCCTCAGCCAGTAGGAGCTGACAAAGCCATATATGACAACAGGTCAGATTCGACTAGGGTATAAATGGAGTCCCACTGGAGGACGAATTGAGTTGGTGGTCCTCGGAGCAGCAGGTCTGCAGTCGGGGACTCTGCTCTTGGGTGAGGCCACCACCCAAGGTAACTCCTCGAGGTTAAGAGCCCTCGCCTTATTAGGTGAGTGATTGCGCATCTCGAGTCATCGTTCTAAAGCTTAGGAATTCTTAAGTCAGCTGTGTAGTATGAAGTGTGGTTAACATCCTGAACCTGTGGTTTACTAATGCTCGTCAGAGTACCAAAACACTTTTGATTAGAATAAATCTTATTTTGGGTTACATCACCTGCCTTATTTGACTTTGTGCACCTCCGTGACACCATGGCAGAAAGACACCTACCAAATCGTTTACATGTCATTCCTGGACAGGGCCAGGTAAGCGTATGTTTTAAAGACATTTTCCAGAACGTAGCTTTTAAACTGTGCTTTAATAACCCCTGGATATCCAGTCCCACTACTTTTACTGTCCATTTTAACTTGGTTGTGTTAAACAAGAGTATCTCAAGTTATGCTGCTACAAATGGCATGTGAACTGACAGTATGCTAGGTCAAGACTTTGTCTCTCCTATCACGCTTCCAGCACTTTTCTGCCTGTCAGTGTTGACAGCTGCTCAAACCTGGTTAGATGGCAGGGTGGAGAACCTGCCCATACCTGGCCTCACTCTGCCTCTCCTATGCTTTCATTTGCACTTTTCATTTTGCTGATGGAGGTAGACTAGCATGGGAAAAATGGTTGTAGCTGTTAATATGTGTGCACAAAAAAAGTACTGGCTGGTATGTTGGGGATTTTTGTGTGCTCCTATTTCTTTTGGTTTTAGTTTGACAGGTAGGGCCCAGAGTTACAGCCCAAGCTACTGCTTTTGTCTTTATAGCCCACTCTGAACTGTGGAAACCTTCATCCACACTTCAATCTGAGATTACAGGCATAGTTGCTGCCAGGAGATTGCAGAAGAACAATATAGAAAGGTATGGCCTTATTTGGAGATGAGTTGATTTTGGAGGTGTCTCGGTGCCTGGCAGCACTGACAGCACTGAAGGGTTTTCCCACTGGAGGCCATGGTCTGGCACTCAGGTCACTCAGTGCTTCTGCTTCCATGCGTAAGTGTCACTTTAAAGCATGATTATGCATGAGTCATGAGCTAAGCTGTCTCTTAAAGATCATCTGAGACATTCACAAATAAACAGCCTCACTATGCTGCATAAAAGAAACCAGCATTCGTAAAACAGCTGAGTAACTAATGCATCTACACATGGTCATATATCCAGCTCTCACGTCTAAAACTATGCTCAGTGGGGATTTGATCCATGATATATCATCCTGCATACTATGATTATACAAATAATAATGGTAATAATAATAAACATACCTGTGAGGTTGGAGGTGAATAATATGGCTCCTTTTCCTCCATCAGCTCTGTGTGTGTTCCCATTTCAACCACTGCGCCATCCACAATGCCCACTATTACATCTGCAGTCTGAGCAGTGGAAAGCCGATGAGCAATAATAATAGTAGTTTGACCTCGCCTGGCCTGTGAACAAAATACCAAACTGTAATTCATGTCCCCTGTTGCTTGGTAGTTTAGAGTAATTCCTCTAATTTGTCATATTGATACTGCTGTTACATCCCATTGATCTCATTTGCTGAACATCCGTATAATCCATGATTCTCTCACAACTGACTTAAACTACAACCTGTTCCTTTCCCTGGCAGGCTGGAGTCTTACCTGCTTGCTGGTTTGGCTTATTTTGCTGCTTCAGCTTTTCTTGGAGTATCTCTTGTGTTTTTTTTAAATGCTATTGAAAAGCCTAGCTATGAATTACAAAGTTGGGAGCATTTCCATAGAGACTGGCTCACTGGCAGAGGACACATATCTCTGTTTTCCTCCCTGGGTCCCACCAATTCTAACAGCATGACACCAGTTATTTGCCATGGTAAACATCATTCAGCATTATCTGGCTGAAGGCCATGTTTTTGCCTTAAATAGTTAGCTTTGGGCCTCCATTGCCATGCAAAAAACATAGGGTTTATAATTTGGTAATTTATGGAGGAAAGCTATTTCTATCACCTAAGTGCAGAGGCCAAATTTCCAGGAATAAACAAACATACAGGTTAGTACCTGCGGCTTGCCTATATAACCAAAGAAGAGAGACAGAGACTTCTTTCAAAAAGCCTCTAATTCAGCTGCCTTCTGAGTTAACTGTTGTGAGTTAAACACTCAGAATAGTTAAGCTGTCTGGAGTGTTACAGTGAGGGCTTATCTGCTCGGATGGTTATCGCATGGTGCCAGCCCCTATCCAGGTGAGCCAAGTGGAAATCATTGTTCAGTGGTGGTGAGGCAGAAGATACGAGAATATTGCCACAGAAAACCAGTGGGCAGCTTTTTTCCATGAATGGGGAAATAATCCTTGTCCCTGTTACAAATCTATCCTGGAAAATGATAACTGTCACTTGTGTCTTCTCCCTGAATTCAAATTAAATGCATGATTCGAGAAAAGAGAAAGGGTTATATCAATGACAAAGCACTTACTTTTCTGAGTCCAGTGTGAACTAGCATCTTGCTTTCTGTGTCTAGAGCAGATGCAGTGTCATCTAATAGGAGCTTTTTAGGACTGTACACCAAAGCTCAGTCAACAGCCATTCCTGGTTTCTGACCCCCTGATTTCTGCAGATTTCCTCTTTCAACCACAATAGTAGCATTTTTTGAAAAGAAGAGTATGAGATCTATCATTTTTTGCACTGTGAACAAATAATTTTTAGTAAGATCTGACTGAATGTAGAGATAAATGGAAAGATCCCCTTTGATTTCTGTAGAGTTCAAGCTGTAAAGCAATGGGATCTACAAGTAATGTTTTCTTGCTATGTGACATTTCCTCCTAGAAACTGAGTATCAGTGCAAATCCACCCTAATTCAGAATTTTTTCCCATTGGCATAACTCAACATATGTGAGCAGCTCCCCTGGCAACAGCAGCGACATTTATGAGCCTCAGGTTATACTTGTGTCAAGCAACTTGTGAGGCAGAGCGCTGTGCTTATAAAAACACCGTTTTGGAAAGCTGCAATTTCCATTTTCGACACAAGGTGGCTGCAGAATATCAGTGTTCGGTTAAGCTTGAGGCTTCCCCTCTTTCATCCCTGTGTTTTTGCAGAGGGGCAGATGTGACCCACTTGGGACTGGCATATAACCCCCCCGCCCCCGAGATGTCTGTCTGACTTTTCAACTGCATTTACGTTCACTCGGCCACGCTGTAGCTTTGGACTTTGTACTTATTATCCTGTTGAACTCCATTTCTCTATCTGCATCCCTTGGTTTTCATTGCAGTCAGTTTAGAAATAAATTAGGTTTTAGAGATAAGATGTGTTTTATAGACAAGCACACAGAACTCCACCACACAAACAGAAAAAGCAGGTTCTATTCAATACTGACCTTTCTGTCAATTAATTTCCAAGCAAGAAAGATATTTCAATATCATAACAGAAAAATCCAGTAAGTTAACATACATATTTTCTTCCTTCACTGCAGTCACAACTTCTTCATCCATTACATTTTCTCTGCCATGTCTTACAGCTGTTCTAACTCTCATCCTGAAAGGATGACTGCCTGGCTGACCATGCCAACAAATTCTCAGAAACCTCTTAAGTTAAATGATTTTTACATCATGTTCCTCCAGGATGATCTAAAGAAAACATCACACCCTCTATCAGAGTGCAAGATTGCATTTTATGGCCTTTCATCTCTGAATCAGACTGACATATAGGGCAATCAGATACCAGATTAGCGAGTCATCAGGTAACAGTTTGTCTGCTTTAGGTGGATGTGCAAACATACGTGTAGATTCCTTGGATAACACCTAGAAAGTGATTATATACATATATATGCATTTTCATGGAAGTGTGTCTGGCACTGGAGTTTAGGCTTGAGTGTATTTTGCCACGTTACAGATTGATCTGGAGAGAATATGCATGCCTTAATGGCTTCAATTCTGTTAACTTTTCTTATGCTTAATCCCACCTACATAAGCCTTACCCCAAATGACAGCATTTTCCATTCTTTCATTTAGCCTTTCTGGAAGCATCTTTATCTTCCTTCTATTGATTACAAAGGGAACCTAGATGATTAGCTTAGGTTAGACATCAAACTTCTAGGTGGTTAAAACTGGGTAAAATAATGCCCACATGAAATGTAAAGATGACTAAGTTTAAACTTAGAATGCTCTATAGGCTGAAAAGTTAGAAACTGATGAATAGGTTGTTTTCAATGTTACTCATCTCCTGTTGAGAAAAAGTGATTATCGCAAAAAAACAACAAGACGGTAATTCTCAAATATTCATTGGCTTAACATACGTAGTTATTATTATAGCAAGTATTACAGAAAACTTGCAGACCCGTGCAGTCTGCACGGGGAGAACTTTTTGTCTGGCCGCATTGTAAATATCACTATTTCATCTGTAATCTTACACTGAGTAGCAAATCAAGCTTCAGTTACCTCTGTGTATTCAAAATGCTCAGCTCTACCCAGCAGAATGCTGTTCAGAGGAAAGGCAACATGAGCTTTGGTTAGGCTTTAGTAACCATGGGATGTTTAGTTAAGTCAGTATTTTGTGATGGATACTCCAAGAATACTCTCCTCTTCTGCTATTGGGTTGTCCCTATATAGCTTATGATGTTTTCTATTTAGGTATTTGAAACTAGAAATTAAATTTTCCATGAAGTCACATAATGTTGCCTATGTTCCCCAGTTAAATAAAGGTCTCACAAGTCATATTTTTTGCTTTAATGGGTCTAGAAAGTGAATTTTACTGTCACCTCTCACACACATTTCAAGCTGTTTCAATTCTGCTAGGACCATATTTACATCAGACAGGAAAATATAAATTTTGATATGGCTAGGATTGCTTTTCTTTCCCGTCATACTTCAGTTCTGTTCAGTAGCTGACTGAGGTAAGGACAGTTAAGGATACAGTGCCAGAGGTGCCAGTGGGGCCCTTCCTTGACCTCATTTAAACTGGGGAGTGAATAATTGCAATGGAATAGCTGTGGCTACAGCAGCAGTAAAACTTTTGTGAGAACACTAATACCATTAGCTGACCTCAGTATCAGCTCTGAAGATTTACTCTGAAAATGTTAGGGAGTGCTTTTCAGACAGCTGAGCTACTGAAGAAAAGAAGTCAATCAGAACAAGGTAGTAATAAACCTACTTACCACAGGCATCCATATGATCCCTGAATATTTTTGTGTATTAGTGTTTTTTTTCTCATTATCATGCCTATAGACTATTTATCCCGCAAAAATACAGTAATGTTGAGATTATTATTTACTGCAAAAAAGAACACATTTTCTGTTGGTGTGGCAGCTATAAGAAATCATTAAAAAATACAACTGTACATGTAATATCCTATGAGCTTTTGTATTATACCAGTTGTGACATCCCCATTGCTTGTAGTGTCCCTACTCCCAGCTACACTTGGAGTGACAGGAACAATTGTTGAAAACCGGGAGATGGGGAAATCTATCATATAAACAGGTGGAAAAAGATTGGGAATATTTCACCTGGGAGAGAATGGAAAGGGCATGATTTGTATATAGGGTACACAGAAAAGAGATTGGAAATGTCTTCGTATCTCCCTGTGCAAGACGAATAGCATAATTTCAATATCTAGGAACAAAATAGCTGCCCATCTGGAATGCAACAAGAACATCATACCTGTTTCCAAAAACTGTTACAAGCCTTATGTCCAATATACTAACCTAGACTGTAGTGGACTGTATGTGTCCTTTTGTGTGATTTTGCCTGTGTTTATCTATTTAAAACATCCAAGGCAGAAGAATTTACAAGCCTGGATGCAAGTTCCCTGTTTTGGGATGCACTTCCTTTATTCTCTACTCAGAAAGGGGAAATACTATAAAGGAGTCATCCGATACAACATAGACTTTCTATAGCACTCCTGTAAAGACAAATATTTCTTCTGTACTAAA